>WSYH01006428.1:23177-38327 GCA_036426205.1 Ascaphus truei
ACCTGATGTTTAGCCGGTCCTAAGAGACAGATATTAATATCTCTCTTTATTTTAGTATTACACGGTAATATTTAGTCTCACTGGGAGCGTCATGCATGACAGAATGTATTACTATAGCTCACGTGCCAGTAAGTACTCCTGAACTGAAGTTAAGAAGTTATTTACAGTGTATATGGGAATTTTGGATCTGCTCTGAAAAATGCAGACTCCATCTGCTATGTAAAATAAGGCAGGAAGGGCATCCTGCAAGAATTAGCATAGGCCAGTGATCAAAAGGTAACTGCCCTAATTGTTTATACTGGGGGCAGGAACCAAGGAACTGAGTGTTTTTAAGTGTGATACTTCACTCTTACAATGGAAGCCAAAATCTGCTTCAAAGAGATTTTTTCTAGCCAACTCGGCATCTAGGATTAAGAGATGGGTTTGAAATGGTATTTAAACCAGAGTCAGCCCTTACTCAAATGTCTTCATGTGTCTTCATGTGTCTTCATGATCTTCATGTATTGCTGTGATGTCTTCATCTGAAACTGAATTATGGAAGAAATGGCCCATCATGTATCCTGATGGCTTTTCTTGTCCTAACCGTTAAGTAAGTGTCCATATTTTGTCTGTTATTTGTATATCTCGTGTGTTCACCTTTTTCAAGGAATAAATTATATTTGATCATATCTAAGTCTCGTCCAGTTCAACCCAGTTATATCTTTGGTGGTGTATTATTCATAGCCTGTCACAAAGCTCCCGTCACACTCACGCTGTACCTTGCCACTCTGATCTTGGATGAAAACACAACATTGTTCTTTAATTAGGGCACATACACCTCATTTTGATGTCTAAAATGTAATCTAAAGCCATTCTGTTTTGTAAGGCCATAAGCCTGATCTGAACCTGTTCTTGGTTTAGTGATGCAATAGCTGTAGTGGTGAGATTGAGGACATCATCTAACATCTGTTAATGTATTAAGCCTGTCATATAGTAACCCACCTCCTACATTTAGAACTAAACTAACCCAAAATTGTTCTTTCCACAAACTACTTTTCAGCCCTGAAATATTTGGTGTTTTTCTCTTGTTTCTGGTTGTTGGAGGCACTTGAACCATAAATGATTGGTGTTTCTAGTGTGTAAAAATGGATACAAACAATGCAAAAAACTTATTTTAGGCAAGTGACCTTTCTTCTGCTAGCTAAAGAAAAATGGCATCTATCTCTACCATCATATATTTTGAGAATTAGCACAACATTCTATTACTGAGAATTGAGGGGGTTGGTATCTGTGGAAGTGAAATGCATGATCATCACTCCTGCACGCATCATATACATCATTCACTCAGAAAAACAGAACAAAAAATTTCTGCGATGGTCAAAAATGGCTGACTTGTGATCCTTTCCTTGTGGCTGACACACGCCCCTGGGTGACCCCCTCCTCTCGGTGGGGGTGCAACACACTTCTGGATCAAAGTTTTGCTGCACATGACACATACCTAGTGAGTGATGAGTACTGCCAAAACACATACAAGAGCATTCACAAGCTTCACTTCCAGGGAACCAATGAAGTTTGTGATGTTTGTGGGTGAGATGCTTTGTGTAGTGTTACCTTGACCATGGTGATAGATATCTGCGATGTATAAGGAACACAGGCAGATGAGTATTGCTGACAAGGCTCTGTAGAGCATCATCATGACAATCCTGTCATCTCTCTGTGGGTTATACCTTCGCAGACCCAATGGTGCATACATCTTAAAATTCTAACTTATACACACTATAAAAGAATAAAAATATTGAGTCTTTGAAAAAATGAAATGTTCCTGATAAGATCAGGCCTCTGCCTGGTATCTTATTTTCCTCGTTGGTTAACGGTCAAAGTTTATGTCTCGTCAAAACGTTACCTTGATGCGGCTGTGCTTTAGGTGACTTTGGTCTTTGGTGGAGCTGGAATGAGTTTTATGTGAGCCACGTGGATCCAGGAATCTCTGACACTTTAATTGTGGAATTGGTGGTTAGTATGGGCCTTTTCATCTGGGATGAAAAGCATGCTTGCGTATGAAATATTTAACTATTAACCCCTTCTCGAGTAGGTGCACTTTCAACTTTGTCTAGAGAGACTCAAAAAATGTATTAGTGGCATACAATACTTATTAATTGGTTTATTACCAATAGATGGTCCTTAATTTGTTCCTTTGAACTACTGATAGTCATAAGTCATCCCATAAGTGTCTCATATGGAGATAATTTATACCTAGGAATACATTCTTATATCAATGTGTTTACTACTGTCTTAACATCTGCATATAGACAGAGGTATCTCCTATTAATGCTCCTCATATTTAAAACTAAGCAGCTAATGTGGACTTGACTGTACTACAATCTAAATTCCTAAGACTTTGGGCCTCATCCATTGTCAAACCAATTGCTTCCATAATCAACTCTATCCTGTCTGCAGGCCATATCCCTAAGACCTGGAAAACTACCAGAGCTGTCCCAATCTTCAAAAGTGGAGACAAAAACACTGTCTCAGACTACAGACCAATCTCTCTTCTCCCCATACACACTTGCTCTCATTCATGCCTCACTGTCATCTCCTCCGATGCAAATGGTATCAACCTTTTCATAAAATACTAACTAACCTTAAAACTTGCCCCACAAATTAAACATCCCAATAGCCTGCACTCATGGCTATTATTTCACACACAGTCACTCCTACCACACCCATTGTAGCCAAGCACTGCCATCTACAGCACTTATTCCCTCACCTGCTATCTCTGTAAATTCCCCTCAAACCTTAGATTGTAAGCTCTTAATGGCAGGGATTTCCTTTCCTATTGTCTGATTTTGCTGCACTTACTATTCTATTATAATTCCCTCTACTGTATTCTTTGTGAAGTGCTGAGTACATTTTTGATGCTATATATATATATAAATAAAGTCATACACTACAATACTATCCGAAGTCATGGAAAAAATGTGTTTACTCCTAATTAAACAATTACTATACTAAGACAAATGCCCCTAGCCAATTCCAGTCTGGCATCCACCCCAAACACTCCATTGTAACTATTCTGCTAAAAATGTGAAATGCCTTGCATATAATATATACACTGCTCACTTACAGTATGTAACTGTATTTGCAACCATGTATCACCTGTCCTTTAACTCTATAACCAGGACACACCCAAAAACGAGAGGTGACTCCCAATGCACCACTTCCTGGCAAACATTCTACAAATAAATAATAAATTAGCAACTAGGATGTTGTTTGCTTAATCAGCAGAATTAGAATGATATATTATACAGTGATTTTAACAGTAACTACTGCTTATTATAAAAATAGGACACCTATGGAAAAAATAAATGGTTAAAAGTTATAAAATACATCACATATTCAGATAATAGTCAAATGCTTTTGTATGGGACTTCACACTAATTTTCTTGTAATATAATCTCTTTGCACAGTGCCGAACACACTGACAGCGTTATTGTTTTAAAGACACTCAGAGAAAAATTTCAGAGCTTGTTTATCTTGGGCAATTTGCCAACCCGGGCGTTTCGCCAAAAAGACCTTGAGAGTGTAGAGCAGATAACTAAACAGTTTCTCCGTCTTCTAAATATTAATTACTGGATTGAAACTTCAGCTCAAAGTTAAAAATGGAGCTCTCTCCACAGCAATAAAACCGAAAAAATGTATGGCCTCTAAAAATAAAAATATGGCCTCTTAAAAATAAACATATGGCCTCTCAAAAATAAAAATATGGCCTCTTAAAAATAAAAATGTGGCCTCTTAAAAATAAAAATATGTCAATTATACAACTGCACATACCATATATAATTTAAACAATACGTGTGAGCTTAAAATATTTCCAACATATCCTAATCCTATAGAAATGCAATTGATGTGTTTTTACTGGTTTACACACAATACAGAAACCACAATACAGACACACAAAGAACATATACACAAACTTCTCTCCTACACAGCGAATCAACTTCTCATAAATAACCTGCTTTTAAAACTAATTTTTTTTTTATGCTCCGGAGTTTTTGTGTTAACTTTTCGTATCTTTTGCACATTCCTTTGGAGAAAAAGGGGGGATTGGCGCAGTCTGTGCTGCTGTTATTCTGATTCTCTTTCTAGTTGCCATTAGAACAGAAGGAAAAAGAATATTTTCTGGTTTAAAAGACCTATTCGTGTGGCCAGTACGAACAAACCTTTTAAATTCCATTCTTTTCTGTTCTCTTCTCTCTCTTAGGGCTGCTCTGCAATTACTGGCAACATGTCCTACCTTTTTACACTTATAACATTTTCTGTCCCTTCCAAACACTTTCTGTCCCTTCCAAACACTTTCTGTCCCTTCCAAACAATATACACACAGTCTCTAATTGTATCCCAATTTCTGCATATAAATCTTTCATAAAAATAACCCTCAATATCTACTTCCTCAACACCATCATATGCCTTGATTATCTATCGGCAAATTCACTTGCTATTTCTTTCCTAGTCACTTTCTATTTCACTTGTTATTATATTAACTTCTGTCCTGGCAATGGTACAAATAAATGCAGCGGGACCCTTCTGTCCCTCAACAGAATTCTTTTGACCCATATTAACGTAAGGTATGTTTCCCTGTGGGATTCAAAAACACACGAGACGGCGCTCCCTGAGCTTCTCAATCCCACAGAAAAAGACCCCTCTTTCATTTAAACATCTGCGCAATTAGTTGATAATAGTATAAACAAAACAGTGCCATTCACTGGCCAACAAAATATATTTATATTGTCTCTTTTCGTTCTCTGTATTCATTCTTTATTATTTTCGTCTGCAGACACACAATCCTTTGAGAATTTTTGGTTTCCCATTATTCCCCTGTTACAGAAATCAAATTTAATTGACCTGTACAATACTTCTTCGGCTACAGAAATCAAATTTAATTGACCTGTACAATACTTCTTTGGCTACAATAATCAATGTTAATTGACAATGTACAATACTTCGGCTACAGCAATCAACTGTTAATTGACCTGTACAATTTAGCGTTACAATAATCAGCGCAAGCTGATTACGTACAACTCTTTTGGCATGTTATTGTTCTGAATAGTGTAAATATGCAAATAAGGACCTGTCACGAGACTGTTCCCCAATCACATTTTATCACCATAACTATACCAACTTGAATCACTTCAGCGGGTCCAACCCAGTCCTGATAAACTTTGTACTTTTATAACATGGATACAGATAAGACTTTCTAACCAGATATCCGTGAACTCACTTGGTATGTTAATGACAAAACAGAGCAATGTACAATCAGGGACCCGTCCTGCTCAGAAAAACAAAAATACTTATCACAACCCCGGACGGTCTGAAAACAATCCCTTTAAGCATACAAACACTCACCTTCATCACCAAAACACCAAAAGTTTTAACGGGACTCTTACCTTAGCCCCTAACAACTCTTAACAACTCTTACACTTTAAAATGAATACAGGAACAGAGAATGATAAATTCACGTGAAACTGCTAGGGATTCGTACTCGTCACATCAGATAAGACACCGTTCAAAAATCAGCTCCAAGCATCACTCAAAACAATTTAATCAGGCTGTTTGTCTAAATAATGCAGGTAGCCTTACCTTGATTCATATGAGCGCTCAGGTTTCAGTGATGGAGGAGTGATTCATCCGGGTGCTCGATTCCGATGATATTGAGTCCCTATATCGGATTGCGCCATCTGAGAAAAGCGTAAATAAAAAACACAGTCTGAGGTTATTTTGAAACAGAATAACACATGAATTTATTCAAGTCAAGTGCACAACGGAGACAGCTTCAAAACAAAAGCTCTCCAAACAATAAACATGGTATGCCCTATATTTATACCCTAAATACTAAAAATTGTCCTCCCTCAGTGGGGGCTTGTGCGTCACTAATATTACCTCATTTTGTAATACATAACAATTTTGGATAACTGCCTGTCAGCTAAAAACCATTATGGGGTTAAATGGGATGTGCCTATTCTGCCACCTGGCATATTGTATGAGAACCAGTTTCTCTGTAGCTTATCTCACGGGTTCTCACAACCTTTGTCCTGTTTACACTTTCAATTTGAGGCTGATTGGATGAGGAAGGATCAATAAATTCAGCTAAGAGCGATAATATTCCTTCTCTGCTTCACACATTTGTTTATACAGAAATGAAACACAGAAATTAAGACTCACAGAGACAAGACAAGATGGTGGATTGAAATATTCACACAAAATGGCTTCATCCTAAATGCTGTTATGTTGTTATGCCAGACCCCCTAATATCTCAACTTTGTCAGGGTGATATCCCGATGAAAAGGAGGAAGCAATGCCCATTTTTCTGGTGAAGATCCTCCAGAATTTGGAAATAAATTGAGAGCCACGATCCGACACGATGGATGTGGGTATGCCATGGATCCGAAATATTTCTTTGGAGAAGATATCGGCTAGGGCGGGTGAGGAGGGTAATCCTTTGAGAGGAATAAAATGTGCCATCTTGGAAAACCGATCCACCACTACTAGAATGGTGTTCATGCCATTAGACCTAGGCAATTCAACAATAAAGTCCATGGATATGTGTGACCAGGGGCGCTTCGGAATGAGTAAAGGTAAAAGAAGACCACGGGGTTTCTGACGAGGAATTTTATTGCGTGCACATACCGGACAGGCCCGTGTAAATTCAAGAATGGATTTGGCCATATTGGGCCACCAGAAGGTGCGACGGATGAGATCCAAAGTTTTCTTGAATCCAGGATGTCCTGCCGAGCGGGAAGCATGTCCCCAATCGAGTATCTCAGGAATTAACTTGGGCTCTACGTACAAGGTGTCCTTCGGAACCTCAAGACCAGTCGGAAGGTGTTTTTGAGACTTGATGATCTTTTCAAGATTCTTGAACGCAGCGACTGCGAGGATTCTTTGTTTAGGAAGGATGGGCTCGGTGGTTTTTTACGGTCTCTCTTCAGAAGAGTATTGTCTAGAGAGGGCATCTGCCTTGATGTTTTTGGTGCCGGGAATGTATGACAGAATAAAAAAAATTTCCTCAGAGAAAGGGGAAAAACAGATGTCTCCCCAGAAAGGTGAAGCTGGTTGATACAGTCTCCTAGGCTCGCTGGACAGATAGTTGCTGAGCCTGCTGGGACTGTCTGGGCTGTTAACCCCAGGAAGAAGCAAGGAGCGAGTGAGACGCTGTGAAGCTGCTTGCACCTGTCCTCCAGTTACATCTGCGGTTCTCTCCCCCACCTGATTTTACTTGGGAAAATGTGAGTTCATTATACTTGTGATGATATTGCATTATATCCAGATCGAATAGTATGCACTATTGTGGTCTCTTTTATTTTCTATTTCCATATCATACCTACCTATTGAGGGTTACCCTGGTATTCCGACTAAAGGGCTCCAGTCAGAGAGAGAAGGATCTCTGACTTGCGATATTACACGGCGATTTTTGTGAGTTCTATTCTTAAAGATTCTTAAGAACATTAGCAGTGATAACAGTCTGCACTATATATGTTTTATTTCTTCCACATATAACACGATTTTTCTTCTGCGCTCCTCCTCATCTCCAAACAAAAGAATAAAATTAAACCTGGAGAAAAATAACGACCAGCAAGCTTGGCGAGGACCTAAGCGGCGGGCATTCTCGATGTACAACAGATTTTTGTGGTCCGTGAGAATCGAGACTGGCTCTTTTGACCCCTCCAGAAGATGCCTCCATTCTTGAAGAGCCAATTTGACAGCCAAAAGTTCCCTATTGCCCACATCGTAGTTTCTTTCCGCTGGAGAAAACTTCTTAGAGAAGAAGCCGAAGTTTGTTCTGGGGAGAAAATCTCTGAGATAGAACCGCGCCAGCCCCACAGTCCGAAGCGTCAACCTCTAGGGTGAATGAAAAATGAATGTTCGGATGTCGGAGGATGGGAGCAGAGACGAAAGCTTGCTTCAGTGTGTGTGTGTGTGTGTGTGTGTGTGCGTTGAGGAGTGTGTGTGTGTGTGTGTGTGTGTGTGCGTTGAGGAGGGTGGAGTGAGTGTGTGTGAGTGTGTGTGCGCGAGTTGAGGTGTGTGTGTGTGTGTGTGTGTGTGTGCGCGCGTTGAGGAGGGTGGAGTGAGTGTGTGTTTTTTTGGCCCGTCACTCCGCCTCAGGCCAATGAGAGGTGTGCTGGGGCGGCCCAAGGGACCAATGAGATTTCCCCTAGGGACACCGGACATCCAGCAGGCAGGCATGCATACAGTGCTTTCACTAATATAGTATAAGATGTACGCCTTATCAATGCTTTGTCTACTTAATGCCTTTAAAACTGCTGAGGTGTTTATTTATTTATAACGTGTTACCAGGACGTAATACAGTGAGAATTACCTCTCGTTTTCAGGTATGTCCTGGGCACAGAGTTAAGATGACAAACAACACATGGTTACAAGTACAGTTACAGAAGCGAACAGGGTATACATTATATACAAGACATTGCGTGCTGTAATGGACGTGCTCGCCCCAAACCGGGACCGGACCGCGGGGCTGAGGTGGGGATGTGAATACACCGACCTTAGACCACGAAGCCGGTTCTGGATTGCGCAGTCCGTAGTCAATCGTAGCCGGTTCGGGGTTGGAGAAGGCAGGGTAATCCATGGACAAGCCGGGGTCAGAGTTGGAGACGTCAGAGTACTCGATATCCAGGCTGGGGTTCGGCAACGGGTAGGCTGGTGCGAGGCGCTTCGGCGTAGCAGCTGAATCGCGGGAATGGCCTCTGCGCGAGGAGCGGGAGCAGCCCAATATAAAGGTCCCTGCAAGGGGAGGATGCAGGCTGGCCTAGGAACACCGCAGGGTAGCACTGGGAGACCAGCGCTTCAGCACAGGAACCAGGGAGCAGGCCTCTGCAAGGAGGGAATGCAGCAGGTCTCAGGTAGCTTGTGGCAAACACAGTTACATCCAAGTCCAACTTGGTTCATGCTCAGCAATGGGGGGAAAGGGAGAGCCCAGAATAAGAAGGGCAGGGAGCCAATCCAAAGACAGGGGTGTGTGGGAATTCCTCCAATGACAGAGCAGAGAGACAGAGCTGCAGTGATTGCACGCACAGGTGATAGTGCTTGCAGATCCAAGGGGAGGTCTGTCTGAGAGCTCCAGCCAAAGCCAGGAACGGATTCCTTACACATGCACAGTTACAGATAATATATGTTATAGGCGTATGTAACAGTTACAGATCAGATTAAAATGTGAGGCAGCTTTAGTTTTGAAATAACTTAGACTGGTGCTGGGTGTGAGAGTCTCCGGTAGACTGTGGGTGCACGGTGAGAGAAGGAGGAACGTCCGGATACTTTGTTGAGCCTTGGGACCATGAACAGTCTTTTGGAGTCTGATCTCAGGTGATAAGTGCTGCGGGTGGTAGGGGTGAGGAGCATGTTCAGACAGACGGGTAGCTTGCCCAAAAAGTATTTGAAGGCAAGACAGGAAAGATGAACTTTGCGCCTAGACTCAAGTGATGACCAATCTAGTTCTTTGAGCATATCGCAGTGATGTGTGTTGTAGTTGCATTGGAGAACAAGACAGCATATTGAGTTGTAGAGGGTGTCAAGTTTGCTAAGGTGGGTTTGAGGAGCCGAGCCATATACTATGTCCCCATAATCTATCATTCGCATTAGCATCTGCTGTGCTATACGTTTTCTGACAGCATACTTAGGGAGGATTTGTTCCTGTAAAGTACTCCTAGTTTGGCATAGGTTTTGGATGTCAGGGTATCAATGTGCATCCCGAATGTTAAATGGGAGTCAAACCATATGCCCAAGTATTTAAAACTAGTGACAGGAGTTAGGGTGGTTACATACAAAACACACTAGATGGCGCTCAAACACTATATCTAAGTGCAAATAACAGTGATAAACAATAAAATATAAAATATAATCAATAAATTATAAAACTTCACCGTGCAAGAAAATAAAAGTAAAGACACTCAAACCCTTCTGGGACTGTTTCAGGGTCCTCAATCAAGATAATGGAACGGAATCAGGGGAGCGTCAGTACCTGGAAAAATATATACAAACTACCATAGTGTGTACTGTTTGGCAATATAAACATGAAACATGGTAGTGCTCCAAGGAGCAAATAGACGTGCTAGATAGGAATATGTCCATAAACAGCAGACAAATAGGGAGAACTATATCCCTGAAGGGAGACAACAGAGCCAAGGATTAAAAAGCCATATAAAATTTATCCGGAATGGTAAAAATCAAGGCTTACAAGATACCAGAGTATAACGGGCGTTGGTTACAGGTTAAAGATGATACGTCGAGTCGCGACCTCGTGAACCTCCAGCGCGTCCGCCTTCTCCACCGGTATCTGTCCTGTGCTGCAGACTGGATGCCGATACGTCACTTCCGGGTTTCACGGATGTAATTGGCGCCACCGGAACATCAGCTGGAGACTGTCTCCCTCGGGATGTTGTATTGAGGGTAGCCCTATCTAGCACCTCGGAGCACTACCATGTTTCATGTTTATATTGCCAAACAGTACACACTATGGTAGTTTGTATATATTTTTCCAGGTACTGACGCTCCCCTGATTCCGTTCCATTAGGGGTTAGGGTGGTGTTAGCGTTGGTTTTGATCTGGAGCTCAGTCCGAGGTGTGGACTGAATCAAATGCTTCTTTGTGACCTACAAATCCGAAGCAGAATGGCAGGTCGTATGAATTACTTCAGAAAATCAATTCTTGTACAACTTCGATGTGGTCCATTGTGTTATATCCACTGCGAAATCCCGCTTCTTCTCTAAGCTGGGCAATGTCCAGGGACTGTTTGAGTCAATTAGTGAGTATATCTGTGTGTATTCATGTACATGTGAGTATATCTGTGTATTTATGTACATGAGTATGTATACTGTATGTGTATTTATGTACATGAGTATGTATACTGTATGTGTATTTATGTACATGAGTATGTATGTGTGTATTCATGTACATGTACATTATTGCATGGTCACTGAAAATGTCAGGAAGGATGCCAGAGGATTGGATTCTGCTGGGGTTTGAGGAGAGAATCCAGTCTAGCAAGGAATGGTTATGCGACTTCAGGTTTATCTGTGTGGGTTGGGAAATGAGTGTTGATAGGTTAAGTGACTTGAGTTGTATCTGGATTTTGTGGTTTTTAGGGTCGAGCCAATTGAAGTTGAAATCCCCAAGAACTAGCAGCTCACTTTTCTCAGGCTGAGTCCCCGCTGGCGCTGAGCGCGCTCGTGCTTGGAGAACGCACCAAGCATGAGCACCAGGTGTCCTCTGATATACGCAAGCGTGCGCGGGGGAGAAGGGGGGGGGCGGCATTGCGGTCCCGCTGAGCGCGCGGGGAAGTCAGATTTTTTTGTTTTGGTAAGTGCCAACCACGGGTGTGTGTGCCCACGCACGAGCACACGCGCGCCGCATGAGCAGGAACTTACATATTTATATATATATGTAAGTTAACACGGTAAGCGCCACCCGCTCAACGCTAGCGGGGACGCAGGCTAAATCAGAGAGGAAATGGAGCCAAGAAATTGGGTGATATCAGCCAGGGATTGTAGAGGGGCTTTAGGGGGGCGGTAGATGCCAGCGAGCAAGATGGGCTTAGAAAAGGGGAGGCAGATTCTGCCAACTAGAATTTCAAATGAGGGTGAGCTTGGTGGGCAATTTAACAGTGTAAATTGTAAGGTGTCTGCAATATAAAATAACACCCCTCCTCCTCTCTTGGACCTATCTCTCCTAAAAATGGAGTATCCCTGAATGGCGATATGTGCATCAGGGGTTTAAGGGGTTAGCCATGGTTCTGTAAGAACGATGGCTTTGGGTTTATGCATAAGGCCGCGCGTATAGTGACCGGACGGGCGACGCGATGGGATGTGTGATGTCACCCGTTGCCACTAGCGAAAGTTATATTTCGCTTTGCGGCCGTGTCACAGGCGTACTGACATTTGATTGGTTCAGGGGCTGTCACATGAGGCGACTGCCCTTGAAAAATCAAATATTGCCAGCTACCAAAGTTCACGACGCGCCGTCGCTGTCGCCGTCGCGTTTACTATAAGCGCACGCAGCGGCGGCATTGTATTGGTTTTTGGGCGGCGGTGCATCACAGTCGCCCATCGCTGGCACAATACGCACGGCCTAAGGCACCATGCTCTTAGTTCGTCCAGGTTGGGCAGCACGCTCCGGATATTTATGTGGGCGACAGATAGCCCTTTGTGGAATTTAAAGGTGGAATTCTCAGGGGCATGGGACAGAGCTGGAATGGGAGGACCTGGGTTAGTTTCAACATCACCTGCTAGAGAGAGTAATAGTATGAGTAGAAATTTGGGTAATTGTTTGCAAGTTGTAAATTTGTGGTGTTTTCCATTAGAGTGAGCAGTGGTTGGTGTGCTGGTTTTTAGAGTTCTCCACCAACATTCAGTAGATAGTGCAAGGCTTTTCAATAGTCCAGGGTGTATGGTGATGTTGGGTGTGGGCCAGGATGGAGGAGTTTGTAGTGGATAGAAAGTAACATTTCCATGAGGCCACGAGAAAGAACAAAGTTGAGATACATAGCAGGTTCATTATCACAGAGGTAGGTAATGCTGCAAGGAGCTGTTGTGAGCCAAGTGTGTGGGTGTGCAGACTAAACCGCAGGAGTGCGCCTTTTCCTTGTCAAATGTTTTGCTGCAGTGAAATATGGTGTAAATGGGTGGGGGGGGGGTTAAAATGTGCAAGGCTAACAAGCATGGGATCATAGTGTGGTAAGGGTAGCTCACCGTTTGTTGTCTTGTGTAGGGGAGATTGCAGTATATCCAGTCCCCAGTCACCTCTAGTCAAACTATAGTCTAACTATATATTCTCACTTAAAAGGTTCACTTTAAATGCCTCACTAAAATGCCAATGCAGGTTCTGCAAATGCACATCTCTGTGCAGAGTCTTTCCCTTGTACTACAGGGAGACAGTGTGACAGGGTGACACAGTGTGACAGGGTGACACAGTGTGACAGGGTGGCAGTGTGTAACAGGGTGGCAAGCATTCTGTGATCCGCAGAGACCCATAGGCTGACAGTGTATAATGAACAGTCAAGAAACACAATCATTAGATAAAATTATTTATTAGTGAGATGCTATGAAAAATTAACTCTGGTGGACACATGATGCGAGATTCTAATATTGGTACCAACAAGTAACTCCTTTCCTATGTACCGTCCCATCTCGTTGCACGCAGCTCCCCCGCACCACGGCACCGGGCTGCAGGTGGTTAGTAGCTGTGGTGCCTGGGGCAGAGCCAGTGCTCAGCAGTCACTAGTTCTTGGGGTACGGTGTTACATGGTGTTTGGGATACCGTCCCATCTCGTTGCACGCAGCTCCCCCGCACCACGGCACCGGGCTGCAGGTGGTTAGTAGCTGTGGTGCCTGGGGCAGAGCCAGTGCTCAGCAGTCACTAGTTCTTGGGGTACGGTGTTACATGGTGTTTGGGATACTGTCCCGTCTCGTTGCACGCAGCTCCCACGCACCACGGCACCGGGCTGCAGGTGGTTAGTAGCTGTGGTGCCTGGGGCAGAGCCAGTGCTCAGCAGTAACTAGTTCTTGGGGTACGGTGTTACATGGTGTTTGGGATACTGTTCTTTAATTGCCTACACATGGTTATTTAGAATCAGGAAGTCACGGGTCTGCAGAGTTTATAGGGTGCATATAGCGTAGGTTTTGGCACTTCCTATTGGCTGAATTGGAGGTAAGGGGTTCTTTGGTGGGTCAAGGTATTTCTGATATTCAGGTGCGATCATTACCCAGTGATGGAAATCATTTCTCTAGAGATGGTTGAGATCCACAGTCGGGAACAGAGTAAGAATGACAACAGGTTAAGGAGGGAGGGGGATAACATGCTTGTTGAGAGGTCTTCTTCCCATAACAGGTGCTGGGATCAGCAGTGGAAAAAACATGGAGCTCTGCGAAAATCAAAGAGAACTGGGGGCAGGATCAGAGGTGAAAAAGTAAAAAGATTTTATTGACACAAAATGCCCACTGGGAAGCTGAAATAGCTCTCTGACGCGTTTCTCGTGGATACTGGCGCTGTATCAAAGAGCTTGGACCTGATTTGACGGGACACACGCAGGGATGAATCCTATCGCTTCAATAAACAGAAGTGGTCTGTGAGTAGAGCGGTTATGTCCTTATCTTGGCTTACTGCCGCCTATGGAAGTTGCTTTAAGTGTTTAATATTCGGATCTAGAGTCGCTGGTTCCTATATGATGCCATATGCGGCCCTAGCATACTGCGCGGCTTCAGTTGGTTTCTATCCCTGTATACTAAACATTTGGTCTCGAAATACATTTCCACATACGGACTTCATCCTGATTTTCACTTAAGGAATGCTATATACAGTATCATGTTCCTGAATATGACCTGACTAAAGGATTTCCTGCACTGCCACATGGAGATTCATTTCTCTTAAATATATACTGATTTTGGTGGTACAGTGGATTGTGGGAAATCTTGTCTCTGCTGTTGCTGGGTTTAAACACACTGGTGTCAACTCATCTTGGGATCAGGTGTTACCTACAGGTTCATTGGTCAGGAGGGGGTATTCTGGACATGGCGAGAAGGTACTAAACAAACAATGGAGTAAGAATTTATTGTGGCCATTGAGGAGTAACTGGATGAAATCAGCACATTTTCGGGTAAAGGGTCAGTGATAGGAAGTGTTGGTGACTGGGCTACTGGGTCAGGTTGAGGTCACTGGGTAAGAAGTAAGGGGGCATAGTTTGGTCATTTGCTCAGAGACAAAAAGTGATGAAGGTATAGAGTGGTCAGTGGACACGATAGGAAGTGTTGGGGAGAGGGTGTGATAACTGGAAGGGGTTGGCAACTTAGGTGTTGGATTGTCACAGGTTGTTCAGCTCAAGCAGAGTCTGGTCCAGAGTCTGGTGAATTCCAACGTTCTCCTCTTTGGCAACAGACAGGTTCTCTGGAGACACAAAGCAGCAGTGTGAGCACGAGAGACTTATCTTATACCTATCCCCGATAGTATCATACCCTCCCAATATACCAGCGCCCTTATACCTCTCCCAGTACTATCTTATACCCTCCCAATATATCAGCGCTCTTATACCTCTCCCCGATAGTATCAAACCCTCCCAATATACCAGCGCCCTTATACCTCTCCCCGTACTATCTTATACCCTCCCAATAT
>WSYH01006429.1:0-10542 GCA_036426205.1 Ascaphus truei
CCATTGGATGGGAGCGGTCACGTGACCGCTCCTCTGCTTCCCCTCAGAGTTTTTTTTTTTTTTTTTTTTTAATGAGCTAGCAGCCCTTGTTTCCCGCTGCTGGCGGCTCTGATCGCGGCGCCCCTCTAGCCAAGCCGCGGCGCACCGGCGCACAGTTTGGGAAACACTGTATTAGGGCATTGGTGTTGGACGCAGGCCAATGAGAGGTGTGCGGGGGCGGGCATTGGACGCAGGCCAATGAGAGTCAGTGAGGGGTGGGACGCAGGCCAATGAGAGGTGTGCGGGGGCGGGCATTGGACGCAGGCCAATGAGAGTCAGTGAGGGGTGGGACGCAGGCCAATGAGAGGTGTGCGGGGGCGGGCATTGGACGCAGGCCAATGAGAGTCAGTGAGGGGTGGGACGCAGGCCAATGAGAGGTGTGCGGGGGCGGGCATTGGACGCAGGCCAATGAGAGTCAGTGAGGGGTGGGACAGTGTGGCATTGGTGTTGGACGTAGGCCAATGAAAGGTGTGCGGGGGCGGGCATGGCCTGAGCCGGAGTGACAGGGCCAAGGTCCAATGCGATTGACCCTTGGGACGCAGACATACAGTGATTTCACAAATATATAGTAGATAAATATGTGTTGGATGTTACATGTATGTATTGAAGCTCTTAAAAAAAAAAAAAAAAAAATAGTACAGCTCATTTCCAAGCATGGGAGATATATTATTTTTGTACAGTACTTTATAGGTACTCTGATAGCACCACCCTCTAGTAGTATTGTATTTTATTGTATGTCTTTATTTATATAGCGCCATTAATGTACATAGCGCTTCACAGTAGTAATACACGTGGTAATCAAATAAATAACAGAGAATATAAATAACAGATCATGGGAATAAGTGCTTTAGACATAAAAGTAACATTAAGGAAGAGGAGTCCCTGCCCCGAGGAGCTTACAGTCTAATTGGTAGGTAGGGAGAACGTACAGAGACAGTAGGAGGGAGTTCTGGTAAGTGCGTCTGCAGGGGCCAAGCTTTATGTATCATGTGTTCAGAAAATCTACAGTGCTATTCATATGCTTCTTTAAGCAAGTGTGTCTTAAGGTGGGACTTAAAGGTGGATAGAGAGGGTGCTAGTCGGCTACTGAGGAGAAGGGCATTCCAGAGGTGTGGGGCAGTCAGTGAAAAAGGTTTAAGGCGGGAGAGGGCTTTAGATACAAAGGGGGTAGAAAGAAGACATCCTTGAGCAGAACGCAAGAGTCTGGATGGTGCAGAACGAGAAATTAGGGCTGACATGTAAGGAGGGGCAGAAGAGTGTAAAGCTTTAAAAGTGAAGAGAAGAATGGAGTGTGAGATGCGGGATTTGATCGGAAGCCAGGAGAGGGATTTCATGAGGGGAGATGCTGAGACAGATTTAGGAAAGAGTAGAGTGATTCTGGCAGTAGTAGTTATATAGGGTGGTGCTATCAGAGTACCTATAAAGTACTGTACAGAAATAACAAAGGGAAAGACGCAACACGCACCAAAAATATGCAAAAAGGTATTTTGTTGGCCCAAGGCTTCGGCGTCCCCTACGGAGCCTAGATAACGACGTTGGGCCAATAAAATACATTTTTGCATATTTCTGGTGTGCCTATCATATTATATATATATACATATAATATATTTCACTCAGGTTTCCTCAACCATGAGGTGTGTAGGTAGAGCAGCTCTTTTGTCAGCCTTTTTCTTCTGCCTAGGACAGAGCTGGAAACTTCTTCCTGCAATTCCTAGCAGAAGCACCCCCCCCCCCCTCCAGATCTCCTTCATGAGCCCCCCGTGGTGAGAACCTACTCACTGTGGCAGGATTCTAGTGCAGTGTCTTTATGGCCCCTATACTGGGAGACGGCCCCTATACTGGGAGACGGCCCCTATACTGGGAGACTTCCCCTATCTCCGAAAACAAGACAATATTTTGACTCTTTTACAGGGCTAGGAGAGCCCCGGATATCCCCTCAGAAAAATATGATCTGATCTAAATATCCAGATCCCAAATATTTATAACCTTTGTCCCCACCCCTGTTGCTGGGCAGGAAAAGAGAAGATTTACTTAAATAAAATCATCCCCTAAAGAGTGGGCTTTTCCCGGTACCTTCTAGAAGGACAGAAACAGCCAATCACTGAGTTAAGGATTTGCAACTTAAGATCGGTTACTTCAAATAAGTTACTTATTGGTTACTTAACATTAGCGACATCCAGGGCCTGTAAAGGGTTTAACCCCTTAACTCCTTGTGGGGACCAGAACAATATGTTACCTGTTCACTGTTACCAGTCCCTGGATGATTCATGGGCAGAACCGATAATAGTGAGTCGCTGTCCATGGGACAGGGAGCCTCGCGCGGGATATCGCACGGGGCGCGCATGTGCTAAAGCTGGTCACGGGCCGGAGTCAGGAGGTCATTTACCAACGGCGCTATAAATACCTAATGGTAAAGGGTGACTTTTGACTTATTATTTAAAAAAATTCCAAAGATAAATCACAACATCTGTAGAGCGGTGACCACAGAAAGGGTCGGTTGCAACACCACCAGCCATCCAAAATGCCCCTACTTCTCTTGTTTGTTGCACGGAGACCTAATCATAGCACCTAATCATAGCGGTATATTAAAGAGATCGGCTTCCACTGATGGGACTAAAAAACCCTCCAGCACAGGGACGCCGTTTCACCGCATATTAAATAGGGGCCAGGGACTTGTTATTTATCACAGCATCAGATCTACCGTAGGAAACAACTGGGAGATTTCCCGCGACAAACCCCATGCTGGCTTTTTAACAAGGAAATGTCGACGATCATCAACGTATCCCCGGACTTCAAAACGTACAATCCTGTTTATTCGGTGGGAATCAGGGATGAACTCAACGTTTCCTGAAGCGTCGTTGTAGGAAAAAGCGGTGTCCGAAGCCGAGACATGTTTTACCTGATACTGCCGGAAGGTGTTTGTTTTATTGCGTTGGTCGTAGCGCGTTCAGGCACAAAATGAGTTGATTTCGGCTTCATTGGATAATCCAAAATACGCAGGAGTGGGCGTTTGGGCTTTTATCGGCTGAAAACTCTCATCGGAGGTTGTATGAGGAGCTCAGTTTTAGAAATATATACATACATATTATACTGTACATACATACATATACACTGTACATACATATACTGTACATACACACAGTACAGTACATAGATACATACATACCTTGACAAAGGGTGGGGTGACCAGATTTAAAAAAGTAAAAACCGGGACACATTAAAAAAATATATTTCTAAAACAAATGACACCAGTTAAAAATAAATATTATAATAGTATTTGTCTAATAGCGTCCCCAATTATGTATGTATTAATGATTTATTTATCTCTCTCGTCTCCCTCCTCTTACCCCTTCTCTTCTGTCTCCTCCCCACCTCTCTCCTCCCCCCCCCCCCCCTCCCCCCCTCCCCCCCCCCCCCTTCTTCTCTCCCTCCTCCTGTGGTGCCACAGCTTAGGCCGAGTCCATAGATGGACAGGCTGTGCTGAGGCGTGCGGACACTCCGCGCTGAGCCCCTGCATCCTCAATGAGGATGCCTTGAGAGGGGGCTCACGCGAGCGTCCGCAGGCGTGCTAACGAGATGGAGGTTTCAGCCGAGCGCCAAGCTGTTTTTCAGTGCGCTGTCGGCTGAAAACCTCCAATCACAGCACAGCAGTGTCGACGTCACGGCGCCGTGACGTCGGCGCCGTTACGTCTACGTTAGTGCGTCACGGGCGATAGGCCCAGCGACGTCACTGCCCCGCCTACAACCACCTCCCCCCGGCTCCGATCACGCCCGCTGGCTCACCTGCATGGGCATGAAATCGCCCAGATTTCAGCAGGCGAGCCTCAGCGTCAGTGCGGCTCGGATCGCTCACCCCTCTATGGCCCGGGCCTTAGAAAACAAAAAAGCCACGGCTCCGGAGACAGTGTATTTCGCGGTCGCGCTGCAGGGGTCCATGCTTCCGCACCGGACTCCCCACAGCAATAATCCTCTGGCGCCAGGTTAGCCGCGATCACATAACTGCAGCTTGCCCTGCGGCTGGAAACAATAAGTGCTACATTCGTGCTCCTACACCTCTTTTCCTAAACCTATTTTCGGTATCTTTGTGCCAATTTTCATTCCATAGCAATCCTGAAAACCAGGATCCCGGGCTGTCAAGTGAACACACAGGGAATGATCTGAAAAGCCTCAGCGATAAAAATAAATACAAAACAGAAGCCAAAACAAAAAGTGGATACTGTATCAGTAACTGCTCTAGCTTTAGGAATTTGTGAAACAAAATTGAATTGACTTCTTAAGGATGCAGTTTACAAGATGACCACAAGGTGTCACTAAAATGTAGATTAAACACCATGGCCCAGATCCACAGAAGGCCTGGGACATGGTGATATGAAGAGCGCTGGGCAGCGCTGACGCTCATGCTCTCCTGTTCAAGCAGGTTTTTCTTGTCCCTGCATGAGAGCCAGCGAGCGCGCATGTGTGCCGGTTGGGAGGCGGCGCAGGAGGCGGGGCTAGCGCACCACGTCACGGCGCCGACGTCACGGACTGCCATTGGCGGGAAAACTAAAATTGGATTGTCGGCTGAAATTCCACACGCCTGCGGAAGCGCCGTCTAAAGCCGCGCTGATAGGGATGTTTCCCCTCAGCGCGCCTCAGCACAGTCTTTTTGACCATGTCCGAGGCCTTAGGGTGCTAAACTTGAGCCTTTACTCCTATTCAAATAAGTCTGATATCCTGTAGCACTGACATTGCAAAACTTTAATCATATAGAAGAGAACCAAAAAATAGCGACCCTCCTGGGAGAAGATGAAACCTCAGCAGAACTGGCTGCACACTATATCAGCACCTGTCACAGGCTGACAGATGCCCACTAACCGCAACATCCCTGTGTGTAACGGTTACCCATGTACTGCGCACTCATTATACTCCACTCCCTGTTATTCATGCACTGTGTAATCATTATACCCTACCCCCTGTTATTCATATACTGTGTAATGTGTGTGTGTGTGTGTGTGTGTGTGTGTGTGTGTGTGTGTGTGTGTGTATCTGTGTGTGTATCTGTGTGTGTGTCTGTGAGTGTCTGAGTGTGTCTGAGTGTGTTTGAGTGTGTCTGAGTGTGTGTGTTTGTGTGTGTCTGTGAGTGTTTGTGTGTGTCTGTGAGTGTTTGTGTGTGTCACCCTCTCCCGGTGTCACCCTCTCCCGATGTCACCCTCACCCTTTCCCTGTCGCCCTCTCCCTGTGTCACAGGTAAGAAAAACCAGGGGAGCGTTGATACCTTTAAAAAGAAAAAGAAAAAAAGACAAACATAGTGCAACCTGTAGCAAATATGTTAGAGGAGCTCCCAAGCAAGCACCACAGACTATGGCCAATGCCAAAATCAAGGTGTCACAGCAGGAACTATGCGGAGGAGATGAATCTTAAGAAAAGTGATGCACACGTGCAGAGTTCAGTAAAACACTATTTATCCAAAAATGATAAAAGTGGAGGCTTACAACATCCCAGTGGGAAAACAGCATTGACGTTGGTGATCGCAAGACCACATCACCGCGTCTCTGTGCCAGCAAACCATGATACACTACAGCCTGGAGCCGTCTCGTCACTTCCGGTCTTGGGGCCGTCACGTCACTTCCGGTTGCGCCGCCGGTAGGAAAACAGCTACGGGACTTCAGGCAATCTCTCCCTCTCGATCAATAGGTCACGCTCAACGCGTTTCGCCGTTCTAACAGACGGCTTCGTCAGGAGTAGCAGTGACCTGTCCTGGGTGTATTATTTATATCCATACTCCTATCAAAATCCACTCCTCCTATAGGTGGCGAGTAGATTTTTTGGTTGGGTGAGTAGATTTTTGGGGGATTTGTCGAACACTGCTCATACTACATATAATTCAGATTTTGAACATTTCAAACAAAAACTCTTTTGGTTTAAAAAAAACTATATTTGGTAACAAATAGACAAACAAACATGAAGACAATGACATCAAACGAGTGTGGAATCAAAGTAGGGATTTTTTAATTCAATATGTCTAAAGACATGTCCGTGACACTATGTCATCCAAGTAGACCCGACTAGATAGGGTTAAAGAATCACCAACACTGAACAATAAGAAGTACTAATCCTGACTAGCCAATAGGAGTACAGTATCCTCTATAAATATCCATGTCAGGGTATGAGAAGCAGACTCCTCTCCCTGATGAAGCGTGTAAACCGCGCGAAACATATGTTGGGCTGATCTGTCGTCGCGAGAGTGACATCATCTAGGAGTGGCGGTACACGAGGCTGATGCGGATACACACAGGGATACACACGGCTTGTATACTTTTCCTCACTGCTTGGGTTCGCTGTAACCCTTAGCTGCGCGGGCACTACCTCCTGCATATGGCTATAACCTATGTGGCTACTCTGTTTGTGTATTGTAGACGTGTCTCCTCTATCACGAACAGATACAGTGCCAGGCTGTTTGGTTACATACTAGCAGTTATACACTAACAATATAAGGATTACTTGTATCCTCTGGTTACATAATAGCAGTTACAAACGAGCAGTAGAAGGATTACTTTTACCCTCTGGATTCTGTGTAACACTGTACTGCCCGGAATTAATCCTATGCGGGCAATTCCACTACAAGCTGTTACTACTAAGGTGGTAATTAAGTGCAGGCTAAATGTGTGTGCTTTCCAAGTTCAATCGATACCATTAGCCACTAGTTTATGGCTGGTTAGTTTTGGTATATGTCAGTTATTTAAGAACTGCATTTGTTTTGGGTTTGCTGTAACCCTATGCTGCCTGGAACAGATCAATATGTTGTAGTGAATTAACCATAGATATTTGGATGACAACATTACACTATCACATGTTGCTGACACTGTTGACTTGGGATTGCTATCATTAATACCCATTTGCATTTACGCATCTTGACCATATAAATAATTGATAGCTGATACCGCAGAGCTATAGTGACCGCAGGGGAAGAAAGGGATTTTTACTGACTACGGATACTACTGTAGCAATTCAGTTAGATAATCCCCTCTCTCCTCTCCACCGCTCCTTCATGGGGATTTTAACATTAATTTTAAACTATTAAGTGTATTATGATTGATGTAATAAAACTTTTTAGTTTTTTCGTCACTCTCAGTACCCTAGTAGGGATCTGAACTTTTTGGCAATTAGGAGTATCTTATTATTACCTAGGTAACGACTGCATACTAGTGGGGTGCTTTGTACAGCAGGTGTAAGGTCAGGTGTTGAAAAGTATATTTGTGTGTCGTCAGCATAGAGGTGATAATTAAACCCAAAAGATGTTATTAGGTCCCCTAGAGAGAGTGTATACAGAGAAAAGAGGAGAGGTCCCAGGACTGAGCCCTGGGGTACCCCCACAGAGAGATCAATAGAGGAGGAGGAGGTGTTAGCAGAAGAGACACTGAAAGTACGATGGGAGAGGTAGGATGAGATCCAGGATAGAGCTTTGTTCCGAATACCAAGAGTATGGAGAATGTGAAGGAGAAGAGGGTGGTCCACGGTGTCAAATGCAGCAGAGAGGTCGAGTAATATGAGCAGAGTGTAATGACCTCTGTCTTTGGCAGCATGGAGGTCGTCAGTTATTTTAGTGAGGGCTTTTTCCGTGGAGTGAACAGTGCGGAAGCCAGATTGTAGATGGTCTAGGACAGAATAGGTGTTGAGAAAATGGAGAAAGCGAGAGAATACAAGACGTTCAAGGAGTTTAGAGGCAAAAGGCAGGAGGGAGACAGGTCGATAGTTAGAAGGAAAGGTAGGATCAAGCTTGCTGTTTTTGAGTAATGGTATGACTGTTGCATGTTTGAAGGAGGATGGAAAGGTTCCAGAGAAGAGGGAGGAGTTACAAATGTGTGTGAGCGTAGGGATTATAGTAGGAGAAAAGTAGGTTTGTTTAGCTTGCGAGAGGGCAGAGTTGAAACAGGATAGCATAAATTTGTAGTGAAGGAAGTCTGCGACAGTGTGAGACTTCCTCCAGAGGCGTTCAGAGGAACGAGTGGGGTCATCAATGGGGCAATTGAAGTCCCCAAGGAGAAGAACAGGGGAGATCTGAGGAGAGGAGAGAAAGAAAGAGAGCCAGGATTCAAAGTGAGAGAGAAAGGCAGGAGGGGGTGAGTAGAGGTAGGTGGGCGATAGATGACCGCCACGTGGACAGGGAGAGGAGAGAAGATCTTGACAGTGTGAACCTCAAAAGGATGGAAAAGCAAGAGAGGGGGGAATAGGAATGGTTTGGTAACAGTAGAGAGTGGAGAGCAGGAGCCCCACGCCTCCACCCCTGCCGTCAGGGCACGGAGTGTGAGAGAAGGAAAGGCCACCATAGGAAAGGGCAGCTTCCAGAGCAGAGTCAGACTGAGTGAGCCAGATCTCAGTTATAGCAAAGAGAAGCAGGGAGTCATGCACAGAGAGGAACTTGTTGGAAAGGGAGCGAGCATTCCAAAGAGCACAGGAGAATAGGAGAGAGGAGGGAGGGTGGCAGGGGATGGGTATGAGGTTGGAGGGGTTAACACCAGAAGGAGTAGAAGTTGCATGTGGAAGACGAGGACGAGAGCAAGTAGAAATAAGGCAGGGGCCAGGATTGGGAGAGATATCCCCAGAAGCAAGGAGGAGAAGCATGGATAGAAAGAGGATGTGTGAGGATGATTTGTAGGGGTGTGTTTTAGTGCAGGGTGTATAGCTGTGTGGTGTCAGAGGGCACAGGTAAGAAAGGAGTTCATGTTACATTGAACTTCCTCCTTATCTTTTGCCGCTTGATGTCTAAGTTTCTTTTCTGGGAAAAAAAAATTATGCTATTATTTCCAGTATAATATGGCAAGCATACAGTACACTACTGTACAGGCATACCCCGGTTTAAGGACACTCACTTTAAGTACACTCGCGAGTAAGTACATCTCGCTCAATAGTCAAACGGCAGCTCACGCATGCGCCTATCAGTACGTCCTGAACAGCAATACCGGCTCCCTACCTGTACCGAAGCTGTGCGCAAGCGGAGAAACTATAGAGCCTGTTACACATGCATTATTTACATCAGTTATGCACGTATATGATGTTTGCAGTACAGTACATGCATCGATAAATGGAAAAAAGGTAGTGCTTCACTTTAAGTACATTTTCGCTTTACATACATGCTCCGGTCCCATTGCGTACGTTAATGCGAGGTATGCCTGTATAGTGTCATTGGGAATTAAAGCAGCAGTTCAAGCAATTTCCTACATGTGTGTTTTTTTAAATAAATCAGTTCTGTAATATGAGAACAAACTTCTGATAGGCTCTGGCTCTTGAGCCACACCCTCTCCCTAGCAGTCCACCAATTGTATCTACTGTAGTAACTGCTCAAGCAATCATATTGCAGGACCACATTTTCAATAATGCTGCGCAATAATTGAATTAAAAAACCCTGAGAAAAGCGATTGATTACAGGAGAATGGAACAATCTGCAGCTTACTGTAGCTAATCACTTCTCTGTGTGCATATTTATTTATAAAATATTTATTTATTTATAAAATATTTTACCAGGAAGTAATACATTGAGAGTTACCTCTCGTTTTCAAGTATGTCCTGGGCAAGGGTTTAATTGTCTCACACCTGCCATCCCTCCCTCTCCATTTTCAGTTTTTAACGGTTTCAGTTGTTTTTCCATTTTCTTTGTATGGTTAGGGATTTTATAAATCCTATGAAATGTTTATATGTGCCAGTAATGGTGAAATGTTTCAGTTTGGCTGGTGCCTGGAACTAAGGCCTTTGAGGGGGCTAGTACATGAGCATGGCCTTTTGGCAGCTACTCAGGGGGTGGTGGTCTGGTCCTTGTTTACAGGTAATAACCTCTTGGAAAGAGCAGAGTTATTCTTTATTGAAGGTCAAGGTTCAGGGTATCTGATATGTATATTTTTAGGTGTGGTTATATTGGGTGAAATATGCTGGTTTAATCAAATGTTATGGCCTTTGCCTCCAAATAAGTATTGTCTGTGTTATTTTTGGTGTGTGTGTGTGTGTGCGTGTGCGTGTGCGTGTGCGTGTGCGTGCTGTGCTCCGCTCCTACCTCTCTGAGGATTTCTACACAACACAGGAGTCCCCTGATGCGTTTCTCGCCTCAAAGGGCGCTTTGTAACAGCCAAGCCACAGTTGTACCTGAGACAACATCTATGTAGGGTGAATTGCACCACGAAAGGCACCTGTGAACATTTAAGTGAACACATATAATGCATGATAAAACAAATAATACACGAATAATAAAACATACACAATATAAATTGATGAATCAATCCTATACCACCTATATAAAACCATACATAGGATAAAAGTGCGTGTGTGAATGAAAAAATTCAAAAATGATATGAAGGAATTGAAAATAATGATGAATATATTGTAAAAATTGTGTAACATACTTGGTGTGAGATATATATTATAATGAATAAACCAATATATACAAGTGCCAAACCAATGTGTATACTAGAAATATGTTATTGTGAAATGTGAAAAAACATTTAAAAAAATGTGTGAAGGAAAAATAATAATTGA
>WSYH01006429.1:13763-36788 GCA_036426205.1 Ascaphus truei
TATATATATATATACTGTGCAGTATTGCAGCCAGCGGGAATAAAATGCTTCAATCCCTGCCTGGAAAATACCTCAATGCACTCGGGCAGAAAACAGTCACAAACCTCAATACACCCGGGTATACCCGAATTCGTGGGACTAGCCGAGCTCGAATAAAGTGTGTCGCCAGTGTACAACACACATCACTGCGAAATGCTTAAAGAACTAGATTGGTCATCACTAGAGTATAGGCGCAAAGTTCACCTTTCCTGTCTTGCCTTTAAATTCTTTATGGGCAAGCTACCCAGCTATCTGAACAAGTTCCTCACCCCTACCACATGCAGCACTTATCACCTGAGATCAGACTCCAAAAGACTGTTCATGGTCCCAAGGCTCAACACAGTATCCGGCCGTTCCTCCTTCTCTTACCGTGCACCCCAAAACTGGAACAACCTACCAGAGACTCTCACATCCACCACCAGTTTAAGTTCTTTCAAATCTAAGGCTGTCTCACATTTTAATCTGGTCTGTAACTGTTTCATTCGCCCATAATATATATTTTCTTTAACTGTGCATGCAACGTCTTGTATATATTGTATACCCTGTTCATTTATGTAACTGTATTTGTAACTATGTATTATTTGTCTTAACTTTGTGCCCAGGACATACTTGAAAACGAGAGGTAACTCTCAATGTATTACTTCCTGGTAATATATTTTATAAATACATAAATAATACAATATATTAGAATGTTATATGTGAACAAATAACGATGACCAATTCTGAAAATGACAACATTCTGTGCTATCCCTAGAATGTATATTAGATCCGATATAAAGGACCAAATATTTGAAGTGGATGTTCAATGGCACGAAATATGTCTTATGTTTGTAAAAAATGTACAAGCTCCCAATCTACATTGATGCCATTAGGATGTAGAGAATCGAGCGTAAAGATCCAAAACATTTCCTGTTTGTTGAGCATGTTCAATCTACCCCCACCCCGAACGTGGGCCTTAACATGCTCAAGACCAAAAAATGAAAAATTCTGAATGCCCCCCTGTGGAAATTCAGAAAAATGTCTTGGAACTGGATGTAAAAGATCTCTTTACTTAATAGCTCTAACATGCTCCATGATCCTCTTTTTGAGCGGTCTAATGGTCCGTCCTATGTAGATTTTTTGACAACCACACCTAAGGAAGTAGATGATGTAACTCGTATTGCAATTCATAAAGGTTTGTATTGCTTTGGATGTTTTGGGATTAATACTGCTGCGGCTCATTTTATTCTAAAACATTGCCGCTTTTTTCCTGGCTTTTTTCTTGAATGCGACGCACTTCACCGGGAGTATGCCGCATTCATGTTGCGTTCTCAGCCGCGGGTCATGCGCGGGTCATGCGCAGTTGATGCGCGGTTGATGCATTTATTGAGAATGGTTTGGATTTAATAGGTTGAAATTCTTCGCGTGTCCGCCAGATGGCAGATATTCATGAATTGTAATGCGCATGCGCTTCAGTAATGTGTCAACTTGCAGGTGTTTCATTTAAAAAAGATACCACAGTGTGCTATGGTAAATTGGCTATGAGACTGAAGGAAGAGGTTGCAATAATGTATCAATTTAGGCTTTTCATATTAAAGAAAGACAAAGACCAGTTTCTGTTATTCTCGAGAGACCCGCCGTCATGATTGTTCAAGTGCAGCCCGTTTTCCAAAAACACGACAGAACTTACGCGTATTTGATATGGGCCGCGATTAATGCAACAGATGATAAGATGGCAACAGTTGTTCAAATTTATCAGTATTTTATCGAAAACTATGACTTTTACAAATTTTCACCAGCTCCTCATGTGTGGAAGCGTGCAATAAGGAAAAGGTTATGTAGCGATCCCTGTTTTTATCGTATTGATCCACAATTTATTGGAGGGTATTGGTGTGTATCACCGGCTTTTACCTGTATCTCTGATCATGCAGACGGCGAAAGGCGAAAGGTCGTGTTAAAACTAACTAAGAAATGACAGTCGCTGCCAAGCAATGCGCCAGCACCAGCACCGGCTTCCAATAACGGTCCCACCGTCAGTGATAACCCTTGCTGTCTGTCCAGCAAGCCTGAGCCAGATTTCGCTTGCAGTTTCGAGCAAGCTTGCATGTACCTAAGCGATTTCCAGCCTCATCAGCTGACTACAGGTGTAGTAGTCCCGCTGACAACTATCAACGTGTATGATCAAGAAAACTGGACTGGCAGTGGCCCGGCGCCGGCGCCAGCTGATTGGGAAATTCTATGGTGAGTATTGTTGCCGTATTATTTTCTATGTTTTTTTTTTTTGACAATATCAATATTGATGCGATTCAAAAGTCAAGCGATTCTCCTGTAAGCAATATCATTGGCTGAGCGGCTTCTACAGTACTGCAGATACTTAACAATTGGTGGAACGCTAGGCACATGCGCATTGGAACCTTCTTGAAACGCATGCGTGTCATCACATCGACGGTAGGCGCATGCGCATGTGAGCAGGAGACGCACCCCCGAGAAAATTATTGGTGGGACTGACTGGGAACTTCTTTAGGGGGCTGACCATTACAGTAAAACTTTTCTTTTTGTTTTTCCTCAGAAAAGAAAACGGCTAATGGAGGGATTTCGATGGATAATATCGCTTTGTGTAACAATGCCTGCACATTGCTGAATCGAATTTAAAAAACCACGTACCGGAGTCTACAGTTTAGTGGCCGTTGTTATTGATTAGGATAGAATACCTGAAACAGTATGCTGATGTTTCCGACCGTACAGTATACAATACTTTTTTATATACAGTATACTGTGTAATAAAACCGAAAAAATAAAAAGTATGCATTTATTCTACATGTATTACAGTACATACAGTATGTGTCTTCTATACAGTACCAGTACATACTGTACAGTAGTATTTGTCTTCTATTTTTTTAATACTCTTGTGATGTGCAGTACTGAGTATGCCTACAGTATACAGTACAGTATGCCTGGACAGTAGTGTACATTCTAGAAACACTGTATTTTGTTACAGTATCAAAGGAGCCAATGGAACACATTGTTCAAAAACAACACATGTTTTTTTTATTGGTGGGTAAGTCCAAAACATTATTTACAAATTCTCATGTACAATTAACTGCACAGCATTCAAACATCAACAGGTGTATGGTTTACTGCTAGTGAAAACATTTATTGACAGAAAGTAAAACATTTACATCAGTCAGTATGGTTACACACTGTTATAAAAAAATTTCTGTTATCATAAAATATACAAACACGCAACACTCCTTTCTTAAAGAACGGCAATCAAAACATTTTAGTGGGATGGTGTGCAGAACAGCCAGTCAGGCCTGCACCACTACGTCCTCGAGGGCAGCAAACAGGCCCGGTTTCAGGGTAACCTTTAAAAACCGGGCCTGGTGCGGGCCTTGGACGGAACTGTGCAGGTCATGTGTGTGTCAACACGTTAAAACACATTTCTGTAATAATACAAGTTAAAAAACACACAACAACATCCCTCCTTATTTAAGTACACAGTTCAAAACTGTACTATCAGTTCAGCACAACATTAGTCTTACCTGTATAAAAAAAAATCTTTATTCATAAATATAAACAAACGTAACATCTCCTTTACAACAACGGCAAGTCAAAACATTTGCAGTGGGATGTGGTGCAAACAGTCAGTCAGGCCGTTACCACTAGAACAAAACAAAAAACAAGGCGCACACAACGCGCATAGTGTAATACGTTTAAAAGTGACTTTATGGTTAAAAGTAAATATATCTGCGTACAATCAGTAGGAATCACAACACGTTGTTATTTTGGTTACCACACCAGAAGATGACACTGTCAGCACCCTCGATGGATCTCAGCATCAAGATCAGAACGTCTTATCTCCCCTTGCACAGCATCCTCCGTTTGGGGTAGTGTTGGTAGGTCTCTTGTGAAAAAGCCCCACGCACACAGCTCTCTGTAGGTAGTGAGCCCAAGATTCAGCGTCCGTAGATCTTGTACCGTTTGCCGCCACTTCCTCACTTGTCGCTCGGCATGACTTCACAGTCGCTCCGCGCTTCCGCGATGTTTCTCGTGGAACGCACAGCGTGCGTGTCAGTTCACAGTGCTTGGCGCGGGAAGGATACTAGCAGGTGGCTAATACGTGTCCACGATCACTCAGGATGGGGAGAAGAGCATAGACAACCTCTCTTCCAACGCGTTTCGAAACACTAGGTTACTTCTTCAGGGAATTGTTGCAAAATGAGGGGGCAGGTACCAATATATACCCCACCACCCAATCAAAAATGCTGTGTCTAATTGCCACATCATCATAACATGTGTGCAGCATTGCTCTTGGTCCAGATCCCCTTGTCTCACAGAACATATTATCAATCAAGTTAATACAACATGTTAAAATTATTTATCTAAAACAGATTTAATTCAAAAAACATTTTCGGCGCATGAAAGACAGAACTTCTGGAAAAGAAAAGCCATAGTTAGATACAAAGCAATGACATATAAAATTTTTTTTTTTTTTCTTGTAAAAATTATTATAAAATAGGAGGGAAAAATAATGTAATCACAGACACATGACATTTCAGAAACTTAAAGCTAGTACAATGACCAGATATCAATGTCTTCATTTAACCCCTTAGGGCTCAATGAATTCATTTGATAAATCCAAAATGTCTCCTGTTGTGAGAGACTTTTAATCCTGTCACCTCCCCTTCTTTCTTTAGGGACCACTTTTATCCCCTTGAATTGCAATTTAGAGGGGTTTTTATTGTGATAAAGTGCATAGTGACGGGAGAGACTGTGCTTATCATAACCTATTTTAATGTTTCTAATGTGCTCCTGGATTCTAGTTTTCAGGCATCGTTTTGTGCGGCCAATATATTGCAGGCCGCACTCACAATTTATCATATATACCACAAATGTGGAATTACAGTTAATGAAAGTATCAATCACGAAACTCTCACCGGTGGCAAATGACCTAAATGTTTTCCTCTCTGGATGAATAAATTTGCATATGGAACACTTTGGATTTTGGATTTATCAAATGAATTCATTGAGCCCTAAGGGGTTAAATGAAGACATTGATATCTGGTCATTGTACTAGCTTTAAGTTTCTGAAATGTCATGTGTCTGTGATTACATTATTTCTCCCTCCTATTTTATAATAATTTTTACAAGAAAAAATTTTTTTTTTTATATGTCATTGCTTTGTATCTAACTATGGCTTTTCTTTTCCAGAAGTTCTGCCTTTCATGCGCCGAAAATGTTTTTTGAATTAAATCTGTTTTAGATAAATAATTTTAACATGTTGTATTAACTTGATTGATAATATGTTCTGTGAGACAAGGTATCTTGAACCAAGAGCAATTTGCTACACATGTAATTGATGATGTGGCAATTAGACACAGCATTTTTTGATTGGGTGAAGTGGGGTATATATATGTGTACCTGCCCCCTCATTTTGCATACAATTCCCTGAAGAAGTAACCTAGTGTTACGAAACGCGTTGGAAGAGAGGTGTCTATGCTCTTCTCCCCCCATCCTGAGTGATCGTGGACACTGTTTATTAGCCGCCTGCTAAGTATCCCTTCCCGCTGCCAAGCACTGCTGAACTGACACGCACGCTGTGCGTTCCACGAGAAACATCGCGGAAGCTGCGGAGCGACTCGTGACGTCATCGCCGAGCGCACAGTGAGGAAGTGGCGGCAAACGGTACAGAGATCTACGGACGCTGAATCTTGCGGCTCCACTACCATCCAGAGAGCTGTGTGCTGTGGGGCTTTCTTCACAAGAGACTCACCCACACTACCCCCAAACGGAGGATGCTGCAAGGGGACAGATAAGACGCTTCCTGATCCTCTGCATGCTGAGATCCATCCGAGGGTGCTGCACAGTGTCATCTTCTGGTGTGGTAAACCAATATACCAACTGCTTGTTGATTCCTACTTGATGTACGCAGATATATTTACTTTTAACCATAAAGTCACTATTTTAACCGTATTACACTATGTGCGTTGTGCGCCTTGTCTTTTTGTTTTTTGTCTAGTTCCTGGGGTGTCGAGCCACCCCCAAGAAAGGCTGCAGACTCACGATTAATACAAGATCCACTTTTAAGGTCCACAATATTGTTTGTTTAAGTCACGGTGCACTGTTCACTGGTTATTTACTGTTTACTAGTTATTAGCTGCGCACTGTTATTTTTTTCCTATCACTGTACCACTAGAGTCCTCGAGGGCAGCAAACAGGCCTGGTTTTCAGGACAACCTAGAAAACTGGGCCTGTTTGTGGCCCTCGGGGACTGGAACAAAACTTTTACCAAACATTTTCAACAGTTGAACACTCACTCAAATGCGTACCCCACCAGATTGTCCTTCCATGGCCGATGCCTTGCATGGCGCAAAACGCCATGAATGCAGTCTCGAATGCCTTTCATTACAGGATCTGTAATTGAATAAAAGCGCCGCAATTCCTCCAGAATGGTCTCTCTTAAATTGTCAGGAAGCGCCTTTTTTACGCGATTTCCTTCATAGTTCACTTTGAAGGCCCAGTCGCAGTACAACAAGTCGGGCACATGGTGCTTAAAAATGAATGTAAACATTCTTCGCCCCTGAAGAATCTCCGTCAAGGAGGGAAACGCGTAGGGCGTTTTGGCGTGGTGACGTCAGCGTGAGGGAACTGAGAGAGACTGGTAGTATCGTTACATTGTGTCCTTGTTCTCTGCTGTTGCTGCTCAATTTTAAACGTGATCGCATTCAGGTTTAGCAGCCTCTATTCACTCGGTGGTTTGAGTTCTAGCCTGTCTCTGTACTGTGACTCATTGTGTCAGTTTGTTCTGTGGTTGTCAGACATTTAGTTGCATATTGTAGCACTTTCACTGACATTTATCATCAGCACAGCTAGCCTGTCAGCATCTGCTATACAGATCCACCTAGTCACCTGTGAATTGATTTGTGAATCGTCAATTGTGCTCTGTGTGCAGTTATCTTGCAGGGGACATATACTCACAGTACTGATTATATTTGGACGGCATGTCCATAGACCACAGTATTATTTTTACTGCTTTAGTCAATCAAGCAGAGTGTTTAGTATCAGCTATTTCCTGGTTTTTATAACTAGTAGCTTTCCTGATTTACTATCTGTGTTTAGTGTTTGTTAAATGTCATTGGGCGCAGAATCAATCCACATACCACCAATCTGTTATTGAGTTGCACATACAGTGATAATAACAATCTATTAGCTTAAATATTATATTTATTAGCTGTATACTGTTTTGGGCTATTTATATCAATACAGGTTGGTTTGATCGGTATACAACGCCACATGACGCACAATACACTTATACAGGGAAAGCGCCTTTGAGGTCTCACAGCAGGGTAACTTACTCCCCAATCAAGGCCAATTTGGTGTCAATTGCTTTTGCTGCTTTATTTTAGGCATAGCATACTTTACTATACACCGTGGCCATCTACCATCTCTCCACTCCCTCCCGCCTCAGTACATTATATGTAGTTAATTATATTTACTATATGTTAAGAACCTATTTTAATGTATCTAATAATTAAATGTTAAGTTTTAATTGCCAAGGAGTGCACTCCCAAATGAGCTTCTAGTTGTTAAGCGTTGGCAACAAACATGCCTTCACTCCTCAGCTGTTGTTAATTATGCTTAAAAATGAACAAGGCATACTTGTGGGGTGCACCAGCACTCATCACCCTATACTTCTCCCTGAGTGCTGGTGGCAGATCGCGCAGTATGATGTTGTGCACCGTATCGATGCTAGCGAATGTAGGTCTTCTGTGAGCGGGTGTTCTTGTGGCGGCGGACGAGGGTAGGTTGTTTGGGAGGAAGCTTTCCTCCTGTCTTGGTCGCCGTGTTGTCTCCTGGCGTGTTCTTGACGGGGTTGTCATGTCATCCTCAACGGCATACATGTACACTAAATCTTCTGGTCAAGTGGGTGTGCTTGGTGATGGAAGGGGGTCGATGCTCACATTCATCACATCCATGTCACCCCCCTGCTCTGGCGTCGGGGAAACAGGGACATGAACACCGAGCAAATGATGTATCCCCGCTATGTCAGCCTCTATCTTCTCCATCCGTCGATCCATCTGTTGATCCATATGTAGCATCCGTTGCTCCATATTTAGCATTGTCTCCAGAAGCAGATCTATCTTTGTCAGCATAATGGAGTCCACGGGGATATCCACACTTATCCCATTCAGCATCCGGTCTAACGAGCTGCTTCTTGTGCATGGCGAGTGCACATCTGGGTGCATGGGTGCTACGGAGGATGAGCTAAAGAGCCTCAGAAAGGACTTCTTTCCCATGTACAATACTGTATACAGTATGAACTCGTAACGTTAATCTTCAAATTATAATTAGATTCATAATTGCAGAAATATATGGCAATCAAAGACAAGTTGAATTGCACTTAGATGTTTCGATTTTAAGACAACTCGCGATCGCCCACTTGAGTTTCTTGACAGTATTGCAGACCACACAAAAATGCAATTTTCTACACCCGATAAAAACACTATAAACTCGCATCTTAACATGGGAAAGTTTGAAGAAATCATGCGGCACGACCTGGGTATGCCCAGGAATACAAATCGTAAAATGTTCAGATAACGACCGCTGCATTTGTATCTCGCCAGTGATCGCAGGCTTTTAATTACAATTTTAATACAAGTACACATGAGTAGGGAGTCTGTGGAGCAGAACTGCATTGATTTAAGGTCCAGAGACCCCATGCTTCTCGAGATACAGGCCCAGTTATGAGGTGCCGGTATCTCCCATGCATTTAAATGTCCCGGCATTTAAATGCATTGGACATACGGGAACCCCATAACAGGCCCTGTATTCGGAAGCAGGGTTCCCCGACCTGAAATAAACAAAGTTCTGCTCCGTAGACCCCCTGCTCATGTACACTAGTATTAAAATTGTTACTAAAACAGCTGCATTATCTTAGCGGTTACCCGCTAAGGCAATGAAGGGGTTGAACTTCAATAGCCTGTTTTTTGGGGTCAGAGGGTGTAGATGAAGGGGATAGTAGGCCCAGGGTGGATGGTTAGGCCTTCCGGGAAAGGTGCGGGACGAGTTAACCCCTTTACTACTATAGCGGTTTGAACCTCTGTGGTAATGAAGGGGTTCACCAGTCCCGCTTCCCCCCCCTACACCCCCATTAAGCCTAAACACTCAACTTTTAGGCTACTAACCACTTTAACCAAACCTTCTAGCCCCAAGAAACAAAAATAAACACAACAATCCTACTACCCACCTACTCTACCCCATCAAAGCCACATACAGTACAGTAATGTGCAAAATTACTATTATCCAGATATGGATAATATCTCATTTGCCCATTCAAAATAAACTTATACGTAACCCTTCCATGATGAAGGGCATCCTTATGACCATACTCCAGGTCCATGTACCTAGTTGGCAGCAAGAGCACAATAAAAATGCAGGCTCTAGAATGGCGATTTTATCTCAAATTCGTCTAGCCAGAAAAAGTTGGCGTGAAGCTGTTGAGAAGGGCTGCGATACAGGAACTTAAAAAAATGCATTTTTCCTGCATTGGATTGATGCCAGGGGTCTCCAGAGCTGATACACACGAATACCAGAACCGGAGATCCCCAGCATCAATTCAATGCAATAAAAATGCATTTACAGGCAACTTCATTACCGTAGCGGCTAACAGCTAAGGCAATGAAGGGGTTAACTACCAGTGCCATGTTTATTGTGGGTAGCGTGGGTAGGTGAAGGTGTTTTTGGCCCATGGTGGGTGTTTAGGCCTTGCAGTGGGTTGCGGGTGGAGTTAACCCCTTCATTACTTTTGCGGTTAATACCGATAAGGTAATGAAATGGGGTTAACCCCTTCCGCTACCAGCCGGTAGGTATAAACCCCCACCAAATGCCAAATACCACCTTCACCCACCCCTGCTACCCACAATAAACTTTGAAAAACACAACAACCCTACTACCCGCTTCCTCTATCCCCAACAACCCCCCCCCCCCGACACACACACATACATACAGTACAGTAATATGGATATGGAACATAGCTCATTTGCCCATAATAAATAAAATATTAGCCCTGACATGATGAAGGGAATCCTCATCACCATACTCCAGGCCCGTGTCCTCCGTTGGCAGCAAGAGTTCAATAAAAAATGCAATCTTATGGCCCCTAAACCCTTAATCACCTTAGCGGTTAATAACCACTATAGTAATTCAAGGATGAACCCACCCTCCCCTTGGTACAGGACCCAATGGGATTGTATTCAATTCGATGGGCTGTAATACCATGTGATATGAGCCATGTGGTTTTAAGGATGTGACTAAACTCCTTTGCAGATATCACATCCTTAAAAAAAACTTTCACGTGATACAGCATTCAATAGAATTGAAGCTGTACCATCTGACCAATTGTGTATTGTTGTGCTTGATGATTTTTTTTATAGGTTGACCGTTGACTTCTATAGTGGCTTATCAAGCCTTCATTATATGGGTATGATGTAACACTGTGCCAATCAATGGTTAGAAGGTGGTGGCACTTGTGCCGGGTGGGTGGTTAGCCTTCCCAGGTGGTTATTAACTACTAGGGTGATTAAGGGTTTAGGGGCCATTAGATTGTATTTTTATTCTAGTCTACCTACTAACAGAGGACCTGGACCTGGAGAATGGTGATGAGGATGCCCCTCATCATGGCAGAGGTAAGTAGAAGTTTTATTTACTTTATTTATGCTGTCTGGCTAATGTTTTATTTAGAATCTGGAAATGAGCTATTATCCATGACTGTACTGTATGTGTTGGGGTGGTTGTTGGGGATGGAGGAGGTGGGTAGTAGGGTTGTTTTTTTAATGTTTATTGTGGGTAGCAGGGGTGGGTTAAGGTACTTGGCCCTTGCTGGGTGTTTATACTATAATTTTGGGTGTTTTAGCGCCGATTCGAATCACTTTGGTTTACTTTTTTATATTTAACAGAATACCTAACCGGTATTAACTGCAAAGGTAATGAAGGGTTGACTCCGCCCACAACCCACCCCCCTCCCACAAGGCCTAAACACCCACCATGGGCCAAATACCCCCTTCATCCACCCCACTGCCCACAATAAACATGGAACTGGTAGTTAACCCCTGCATTGCCTTAGCGGTTCGCTGTTAGAGTTCATTAGGAGATTGTTAGGTGTCCAGTATGTTTTGTTAAAGTAATGAAGTTGCCTGTAAATGCATTTTTATTGTATCTTATTAATGCCGGGGGTCTCTGGTGCTGGTATTAATGTGTTTAAGCTCTGGAGACCCCTGGCATCAATCCAATGCAGGAAAAATGAATTTTTTTTGGAAGTCCCTCTCTCGCAGCCCTTCTCACCAGTTTCACGCCAAATTTTTCTGCGAGGTGAATTTGGGATACAATCGCCATTCTAGAGCCTCGATAACCTTATCGAGGCAAATAGAATTGCACAATTTTCCAAAACTGCCGATAAGTGGCCTATCGTGGCACTCCTGGTGGTGAGCGTAAGCCAGAGCCAAAAATGGCGATAAAATGCTTTTGCCGACCACTTATCGAGGCTTTCTGAATAGCTGTAGCTTTTTTGGCTGATGACTGCTAAAAAAGCATAAGTGGATTATGAAGGCTACTAGCATAGGCCCCTTAAAGGGTTCCAGTCCAGGCTGTGGCTGGAAACCGCCCTTTCCTGGCTGCTGTGGACATTTTGATTACTGGCAGGGTGCTATATTGGCTGCACCTGTTTAAGGGCTTACATAGCAGTCAGTGACTTCCAGCTCCTGCCTGAACATTGTATACTTGTCGCTGTGTTCCTGGCCACCCTGCACTCAAGTTCCTGAACCTTCATAGTTCCCGAGCCTTCCCCGTTCCTGAGTCTTCCATGTGGCTTGCCAGTCCCTGTGGCTTGCCTATCCCTGTGCCTTCCCTGTTCCAGAGGCTAGCTTGTTGCTTTGGCTTGTCTATCCCTATGTCTTCCCTGTTCCATAAGCTAGAATGTTGCTGTGGTTTGCCTATCCCTGTGGCTTCCCTGTTCATTTGGAATTCCTCTTGCTAACCCTGGACCATGACCCCGACCTCTCTGCCTTCCGCCTGCCTTGACCCTTTTGCCTGTCGCCTGGATTCTGCACCACTGCCGCATGCCCTGATCCTTTGCCTGCTTACGCACCATGGGTACTGTAACAGGACTCTGTCCCTGTGCTCTGGTCAGTTGGCATCCCTAGCTCAGCCCTGCAGGTCCACTTCCTGATCAGACACGAGCATGTCACAGTCTTCAGCACCCTGAGAAGGTGTGAGATTGCAGTACCGGTCTGGGTATGGGAAGCCAATAAATCACATGCCAGGGTTAGGTGGATTGTATTGATTTTTTATTGCAATTCAGTATGTGTCCTACAGACGGCACAGGAAATATCTTTGTTCATGTCCACAAATGATTTTACACACCCTTTTTTGTTATCTGTTTTAGATTTAACTATTAGAACATGCAACTTTTATGAGTGTAATGAGAATTCTTTTACACAGTAAAAACCGTTGTGCATAATAAAATTTACTACAATGTTGTGAATGTACATGTGTATTTCATAGTATGTTGAAGGTGGATACACATTTGTGTCACCACAATTAAAAAATAAAATCTTTTATTTGGCTTTTGTGTTTGTGGAGAGAGAAAGACAGCTCAAGTTAATTTAACTGCAGGTAAATATCACTGAAGAGTATTTATAGAGGTGCATGGGAATATTATTGGGTTTAACACTATTGGGTTAATATTGGTTGTCATGGGTCACCAGAACAATTTAATTTCACCAGACAAAATAGTGGTGTAAAACATAGAGGTTTATTTTGACCACAGTCAATAAGCACAACAGAATAAAAGATTACAGTGCTGCGCACAGACAAAGGGTTATGGAGGGAATTCTAGCTAACTAGGTGCTGAGCCTGATTCAATATGCCTGAACAGGTTAGTTTCCAGTTTCTGTAAGCTTCCGGTCCCTCGGGAAGGCTATTTGCAGAATAGAAAGTTCAATTGTCTCGCTTGTCTACTCGACCTAGCCTTGCTTTGGTGTCTCCGGCATAAACCTCAGAGCCTGTGGAACTGAGATAGGCAGGGGTAAAAATAGATCTCGACCTCCAACTGAAATTATGGAGGAGGGTTGCCAACCAATCAGTGCACAGATGCTCGGCTAATCACAGTGCAAGGATTCACCCATGATTGGCCAATCAGGGCCATGGGAGATTACATTGCTTTAGGAGAGTGAGAACTTCAAGATAGATACAGAGGGACCTCAATCAAACTCAAAAAGTACTATTTGAGAAGGTGTGTTCTACATGGGATGTTAAAAGAATAACAGACAATGTACTAGTACATACAGTATGTCACAAATGTACATAGAGAAAAGAAATCCCTTAATGGTACACTACTACTGGAGTAATAATTGGAATAGTACTAGATAATAAAACATATTTTTAATAGGCATAATTAAAATGATTACAGCAAGGAAATATAACAAACATATATGAAGGTGCTTCTACTGTAAATACAACAAATTAAAAGTGTGTTCATACCCTGTACAGTGCACCAGACTCAGGGCAGTAGTATAGATTAAAACAAAAGCAAATAGTGTGCACTGGTATACTGGTAATTTGGAAGGTTTAATTCAAAGCAATGTCCAAAAACGTTATATAGAATAACTAATAGTACACCGCTCACCAGATAGCAGATAATATAGCCGGTGCAAAGGGATGGTACTGACATAGCAAGTAAAGAGGAAGACAATAGATTAATCTTCCACAGATCCCTAGTAACACTGACCAACAGGCTAATAGAATATTAGCGGAATATAGTGCTTGTATTGCTAAAGGGAGTAGACTGAGGGGAGGATCCTGGTAATTGCACCCAAAATTAGGATAGAGCAATTACTAAAATGCCCTATGGGCAAAACAAAAACTTTTATTAAACATATATATAGACGCACATTGTCACGACGCAATGAATCAGAGGTAAAAAAACAACTAACAAAACAGGCACGGTATATAAGAGGTGGTGGTAGGATAAATATCAATTATACCATACTTAAAGAATACATCCTTTGATAGCTCCGATGGGGTGGTATACGGTGGAGGTAATATACCTAATGCAGATAGCAATAGATGCTAGTGATCACCTGAAACCTGGGAGGGTGTAATGGGTGTGTATTATGCTAATAGTAGTAGTACCGGAGGAATGAGCCTCACTCAATAATGGTCGGTGAGAGCTGCAGATCAATGTGGCTGTGCAGCACAATGTTCTGGTGGTTACCTGTCACCCCGTGCAGCCAATGCAGCCCCTACTCTCCAGTCCCTCAGGCAGCGGCAAAGGCCGATATAGTGCTCAGAAACTGGCAATGTAGCTGCGGTTAGAGCATCCGGTACAAAAACTGGCACCCTCCCTTCCCTGTAAAGGAGCGATCTCACCCGTGACTCCGACGTCAACGCAATGACGTCATCGCGTTGACGTCGGAGGGTCACGGTGAGATCGCTCCTTTACAGGGAAGGGGAGTGCGGTGAGTATTGTACGATGCTCTAACCGCAGCTACATTGCCAGTTTCTGAGCACTATATCGGCCTTTGCCGCCTGCCTGAGGGACTGGAGAGTAGGGGCTGCATTGGCGCAGGGAGTGACATTGTAACCACCAGAACATGTCTGCACGCCACATTGATCTGCAGCTCTCACGACCATTATTAGTGAGGCTCATTCCTCCGGTACTCTATACTATTAGCATAATACACACCCATTACCCCTCCCAGGTTTCAGGTGATTCATAGCATCTATTGCTATCTGCATTAGGTATATTTACCTCCACCGTATACCACCCCCATCGGAGCTATCAAAGGAGGTATTCATTTGAAGTAGTGGTATAATTGATATTTATCCACCACCTACCTTATATACCCGTGCTGTGTTTTAGTTGTTTTTATTACCTACTGATTCATGCGTCGTGACAATGTGCGTTATATATATCTTTAATAAAAGTTTTTTGTTTTGCCCATAGGGCATTTTAGGTAATTGTCTATCCTAATTTTGGGTGCAATTACCAGGATCCTCCCTCAGTCCTCCCTTTAGCAATACAAGCACTATATTCCTGCTATATATTCTATTAGCCTGTTGTGCAGTGTTACTAGGGATCTGTGGAAGATTAATCTATTGTCTTCCTGTTTACTTGTTAATTCAAAGCACCAATTCTAAGCCTTTAGACAAAGTCAGTGATATACAGTGGGTCTGGCTACAGTTCTCTTTTGATACAGACTCAGTGGAAACAAATATAATGGTCAGCATCAAAACTATAGATACAAATGTATCAAGTGATCTCCTGCACTTATAAAGGCCTGCTTCCAGGATGTGCTGAAAAAGTGTATATTGCATGTGTTGGTACTGTAAGTGTTGTGTATCTCCTACACCAAACCAAATGCATTGACCTGCCTATTGGGAGAGTATTTCCTGCAGTATAATATGGAGCAATTGTTGTGGGAATGCAGTGGTAAAAACCAGGCCTGGGCCATGGGCAGCAACATTTTGGGGTAGCAAAAATTTCTGCCCCTATATACATTTGCCGCGCTTTCAGGTCTATCGGACCTAATGGCAATGCACTTAAATGTGTGAGCCACATACTTGCTGCCGCACCCTCCATTTCCTTTGCAATCCCAGCATCCATTGACACCGCAGACACCCCAATGTGACGTCACACGGCAACATGACATTGCGACGTCAAATTACGTAATTATGTCATGTTACCATGGCAACACGATGCTGTGCACTGTCACGTTGATGACGTCCGTGCTGTCCTTTGATGCTAGGATTCCAAAGGAGATGTAGGGTGGCCGCAAGGAGGCGGCCAACACATGTAAGTGCCAAGGGGTGGTGGATTTTCAAATCCGCCGCTGAGTGGGAGGTTCCCCATGTTTAGGTGTTCATCTTCAGTAGAGGTAAGTAGTGGCAACCAGGGAGAGAGTGGGCATGTTGGAGGAGGTGGGAGATGCAATAGAAGTAACCAGAATAGCCCTAGTATCCTTGCAGCTATAACTATCAGAACCAGATACTACATTACACTTTAATCACCCATGTATATTTTTCAGTAAGAAATGAGAAGATAATTAAAAAGTAGAAGTACTGGTACATGGAAACATGTTAGAGTTAAAAATTATAGAGTTAATCCTTGGTATGGGGTGGGTGGTTTCTACCCCACATCCCCGGTCATAGGCACATACTAATTACAACATTGTAGAAGTCATGTTGAAAGGTCTTAGTCATGTTGCATTGCCATAGTCACATTTTCCCCTGGAACTTTTCCTGAAAGGGTGTATAAGTTGAACAACTGTATGACAACAGTTGCAGTAGAGATCATGAAGCAGGTGAGAAGTATTCTGGAGTTGTGTGAAGCTTCTGCGTCTTATAGGAGCTGAAAACAATCCTTGTTTTGCAGATTCTCAACGTCAACATCTTGTTCGTGTAGACACCACATCCATTGATACATAACATCCGTATTTGATAAATAAGTTAACAACTGTCTTCTCCACATCTCTTTCCGTTGTTGCTACTGCATGCTTTCACATTTATTAGATAAAAAACACATATAGTATGCGTTCAACCCACTAGGCATAGGTGCCTATTCTTGTAGCTTCGATAACTCTCAGTGAGCTTTTTGAGCGGTTACCGTACATATCGGCATGGTTTCTATTCAGAAATCTCCAATGACCTGCCAAACTCATACAGGAAGTGCATCTCCCCGTGCGGTATTGCTGCAGTCCAAACAAACCGAGCGGGAGCTTAAAAACCGCACCAACTTGCATTTTTTATAAAATCACCCTATTCTAGTAGCCCCAATGAGATCATTGAGGCTCTCACCTAGTGAGCTACTCGCCAATTTCATCTCCCCACCCCAAGGGTGGCAAGATGGGATTTGTGGTAGGACTTACTTTCTTGCAACGGATTGAAACCGGGAGTCTTGGGAGCTGACCCACATTAATACCAGCTACAGAGAACCCCTTCTTCAATCCAATGCAATAAAAATAAATGAAGGGGTTAAATACCAATGCCCGGTTTATTGTGGGTAGCAGGTGTGGATGAAGGGGGTATTTTATCCATGGTTGGAGTTTAAGCCTTGCAGGACAGTTGCGGTAGGAGTTTTCACCTTCATAACCTTTGCAATTACTATTGTTAAGGGAAGTAAGGGGTTAACCCCTTCCGCTACCCACTCGTTAGGCATAAAAACCCACCATGGGCCAAATACCACCTTTACCCACCCCAGCTACACCCAAAATAAACATTAAAACAAAATGCAAACTGTGACAGTGAATGGGTACCCAAGCCATGAAATAAAGGCATTCTGCTTGGCTGGGTTCCTCTGAATCAGATTAAGTGACTGTCGAGTGTCAGGTCTGCAGCCCAGGGCTGGCTGCTGTCCTATTAATGTGTAATAACCTATCTAAAAGGCGCCCGCTAGGAACAATGGATTTCTGTCACAGTTTAAAGGGTTAATTGGATAAGTGTGTCTGTGATTATGTGGTGGCGCCCGGCATGCAACACTGAATCACTGTGTAACCACAGACAAGCAAGGGAAGTGAGCTAAATTGGTTAAGTGGTCTGTGGTCATGAAAAGCTGCCAGATTGTAACATTGTAACATTGTAACATTGTATAATGTGGTCTCATCTTTCAATTAAGTTCAATTGTGGAAGTGCGTCTGCGGTTATCGATTGGGTCCGTGCATTGCAACATTGCATCTCGGCCCCAAACCGCAGGCCGGGGAAAAGTTGAACAACAAACCACATCATAGCCCACACATAATTAACTAGCTAACATTTGATAGGAAGGTCCTAGCTTTCTGATTTTTGGTATGCAGAGTGCTAGGGGATAAACATGTAACCAGGTGTAGTTATGATACTCTAGCATTTATTAAAAGTTATAAATGAGAAGTGGTCCTGATTTTAGTGTTTTAACGTTATAGGAACCAGACATTTACATTTCGGCCAGGACAGCAGATACATTAAGTATTCACTATTGTTATTTATGGTCAACCATCCCAGGGATGAGTCATGCATAATGTGAGCCCAGACTTCTGAGACTCCTTGTGGAGATGACTCCAGAGTGTCTGCAAAGTCCAGGGCTTCAAAAGGTACCGACCTGGTGAAAGTGCTAAATGTCAAGAAATGTATATAAACAGTTTGCCTAGCAGATGTCCAGGCATCCTGGAGAAAGGTAGACATGCTGCTGCTGTGTAAGGGGGCTTGGTAAGGTATGCTAAGCGGGTTAAGTGTGAGGTTAGCGCATGACCCTTGGCATACCGTGAAGCCTTTTGCCTGGCTGCAGGAACTATTGGCAAACTTGCCATTGGGTGGGAATTTTCTTCCCACGCCAAGATTTGCTGTGTATTACCAGATAGGCTTGGGGGGGGGGGGTTATAAGCCTGTGCAGGCTGTCTGGTGGGTGTTCTTCTGTGATCCATCTGAAGGTATAGCTTGCGGTACTGAGACGATTCCATTGCAACCAAAGATTGTAACCCGCTACGAAAGTTAGTTAGAACTAAGGACTTGTAAACGAATTCTGCAAGGGCAGAATGAAGATATTTCTTTTGGCGGAGAAACAGGGGCTGCAAGCAGCGCCCCTTGCCAAATACGGTTTAGCGTATCAACCCCGCTTCTGGGACCTGATACCTAGAGACTGTATTTCGTGGACTTTCACTCTGAAAACCATTTATTTCATTTTACCTCATTCCCATAAGTGTTATTTCGTGTTATTTTGTAAATCAAGCTGTGTGTGTTTCTTGTGAATGAGAAAAATTGGTTGATTCATTAAACTTTTTTTATTTTTCATACCTGGTCAGTTGATTGGTGCTTTTTTCTTTGGATCCTGCTGTTCAACCAATTTTTCTCATTCACATCTTGCTACCCCTCAATTGGAGCGATGCACTTCCGCAGCGCAGGTTGTTCGGCACATCGTGACGCATCACTGGAGAACGCCGACAGGAGACGGGCATCTCCACGTGTAAGCTTAGAGATTTTCCCGGACGGTCTGAAGCCTTGGCTCTCATCATGGCTCCAGCACGCGGGATCCCTACAGCTATCCTCTAAAGGACTCAGGTATCGATTTGCTTATACATACCTCTGGACATGATGGGATGCAGAAGTTAGGACTGAGAACTATGTGTTAGACTGGGATATCAAAGGCATGGTCTAAGGCTTGCTTCATATTTACCAGGAGTTCTCTCATATGGTCCATCTTTCCCTTCCAGCAAGTTTCCTTATACGTTACAAGTCAACGCGATGTCAATTGCCAGTGATTACTTACCTGTTGTGTTACGGATTTAGATCCTTATTGTATTTTTTCAAGCTATATCTACTTATTACATTTTGGGTTTCTCTGTACACATTTCAGAGTCCCCATATTGCTATCTTTGGAGCTGGGAATAGCTACTCATGCATGTGTGTGTTTCTTGTGTGAATAAATTATAATTTATTTCATCTCATGTTTTGTTCAATCAAAGGATCCAGGTAATTTTTTGTGTTATAAGCACTGGTCTCCTGTGACACAAACACAATACTAAACAATACACCTTTTCCTTGCCAGTGTGGTTACCTATGCCCTCAATGGGAGCAAAAATAACCCCAATGGCAATGAATGGGCACCCCCTCTACCCCCAAATAAAACCCTCTCCAAACACATACTTTACAGTAATGGATACAATTACTATTATCCAGATCTGGATGATAGCTAATTTGCCCACTTAAAAAAAACTTTGTCCAGCAAGCATAATGTAAATAAAAGTTCTACTTACCCCTGTCAGGATGAAGGCCATCCTCATCACCGTCCTCCGTGTCCATGTCCTCTGTGGGTTGCAGCATTACAATAAAAAAACAAACTAATGGCCACTAACTCCTTAATCACCTTAGCAGTTAGTAACCGCTATAGTACTTGGTGCTAACCCCCCTTCCCCGCTACTGACCTGAGGCCATGGTTTGAAACTATAGCAATGAATGGGCAATATACCAACAAAAAATCAACCACTGAATAAAATAAATTACATTGCAACACCAAAAAATGCCAATAAACCAATTGCTTGCCACAGTGGTACACTGTGCCAATATAATATGGAAATGGTTTACCACTATGGAAATGAATGGGCAAGCTAAAAAAAAAAAAAACAGGCACAAAATAAAACACATTTAAATAAAACAAGCATTTCACAATAAAGCCAGTGATTATGATTGATGTAAACCATGCCACAATATATGTGCATAGATATCTATGCTAATCTATAGCTGAAAGGGTCATAGAAAACCACATTGACAGTCAATAGGCAACCTTAAAAAAAATACAAAATGAAATAACATACAATCAATGTTTTTCTTACTATTGATGTCTTCACCCCTATCCAACGCGAGCACCAAATTCTGACCATTGACGTAATGCTCCTCAACAGCCGAAGTGCAGAAGTCCATGATCAAATCTTCATTGAAGAGACATCTCCCCGGTGAGTTCTTAATTCTTTTCTTCTTTCTTTTCTTTCCTTCTGTCTTCTTTACTTGTAATCCAGTAGGGCGATGTTGTCCTGTCAACTTCTTAAACTCAAAATGAGACCGGAAACACATTTCAGTGTCAATTGGTAAACCCCCAATCCAATTGGCTGGTGCACCATGTGACAGGTTTTTTTTGTTAAAAGGATGTGATGTCATCTTAAAGGGAGGGAAGCCAGTCAATCAGGGAGGCTATGCTTCTCTCCCTTTAAATTAACATCACCAGAAAAAAAGGGTGCCATCACATGGTAATCCAACAATCGGATTGGGAGATATACCATGTGAGGCATCACATGGTACACCCCCAATCTAATTGGTTGCAGTACCATGTGATGGCAGCAATTTTTTTTTTAAGGCTGTGATGTCCCTCCCTTTAGATGATGTCACATCCTCCAAAAAATAGAAGCTTTCACATGGTAGTACAACCAATCATATTGAGGGTGTACAGTACATCTCCTTAAAAAATGAACTTCCAGTTGCATCTGTATTAAGCAATAAATATTTTCATGAATATTACACTGGTGTACAGTACAATACTGTACATGTTTCTATAACTAACTTTAATAAATATGTCATCCTGTATAAAGACTTTGGGGTCTATGCAGTAAGCAGCGAAAAAAAACCATTCGCCAGTTTTGGAACTAGCAATGTTTTTGGCGTGTTAAACGCGCTGTATGCTGCAAGGGCCGAATCCCTGGTGAATGAATGTGCCACCACCATTTGATAAAATGGTGAGTAACCGGTGGCGAGACGGCTGCGTGGCGAGAAGCTGCCGAGAAGCCGTCCCCTGCCGAGATATGTCTGCAGCAGAGAGAGATCCGCCGCTCTCTCTGTGCAAAGTTCGGCATATTAAAAATTATTTTATAAACCATTTTTACAGGCATACCCCGCTTTAAGTACACTCACTTTACGTACAATCGCGAGTAAGTACATATCGCCCAATAGGCAAACAGCAGCTCACGCATGCGCCTGTCAGCACGTCCTGAACAGCAATACCGGCTCCCTACCTGTACCGAAGCTGTGCGCAAGCGGGGAGACTATAGAGCCTGTTACACATGCGTTATTTACATCAGTTATGCACATATATGATGATTGCAGTACAGTACATGCATCGATAAGTGGAAAAAGGTAGTGCTTCACTTTAAGTACATTTTCGCTTTAGATACATGCTCCGGTTCCATTGCGTACGTTAATGCGGGGTATGCCTGTATTCATAGTGTACATGTGCAGCGGGTCTCCGGAGCTGAACCGCATTGGTTTCAGGTCCGGGGACCCCCTGCTTCCCGAGATACAGGCCCCTTTATGAGGTTCCGGTATCCCTTTGCATTTACGGTCCCGATTACGTAATTGCGGAATGTAAACAAAGCAGAGGGATACTGGCACCGCCTAAAGGGGCCTGTATCTCAGGAAGCAGGGGGTCCCCGGACCTAAAACCAAAGCGGTTCAGCTCCGGAGACCCTCTGCACATCTACACTATGAATAAAACACACATATCAATACACAATCATTCCTTACCTTTGCGGCTATATGCTATGGTAACGAAGCAGCATGAATATATTTTTAATAATACTGTACAGTGAGCAGGGGGACGGTCTGACTGCGGAAGCCTCCTTAGGTCAAAATCTTCTGGTGGTTTAGAGCAACGCGTTTCGTCGACACATCGACTTCCTCAGGCTCAAATAATGACGTTGCAGGGGTCTGTTGGCTTTTTATAGACCCTCTGGTTGATTAAAGGATTGATTAAAGCTGTGGCTTTTTATAGACCCTCTGGTTGATTAAAGGATTGATTAAAGCTGATTTGTTGTTTCAAATTGAATTCAGCTTGGTTGAGTTGTTTTCAATGACATGGCATTGCATATATATGGAAAATCCTTTCTGTACATATTCTAACACACATATGTGCCTCTTGCTCACTTTCATACTAATATGAGTATATAAAAATCTATATTGGTTTCACTAACCATGTTAAAATCATTAATCAAGCCTCCATTAAGGTAGGGATCAATGGAATAAACTATCACCCGATAGGGGTAAGGATTTAAGACAGTGTTTACTTATAATGTCTCCGATAGGGGTAAGGATTTAAGACAGTGTTTACTTATAATGTCTTAAGTATATAAATACTAGCTGAGAGCCCCGGCGTTGCCCGGGATGTTTGTGGTGTGGGTGTGGCATTTGGGTGGGGAGTGGTCCACGCGGCCCATGTGCGGTGGTACTGCTGCTGTGGCTGTACTGATGGTGATTGTATCGGTGTGCTGATTTGGGAGGGTTTGGTGTGTGTCCTTTGGGCCGTCACTCCGCCTCAGGCCAATGAGAGGTGTTCGGGGGCGGCCCAAGGGACCAATGAGATTTCCCCTAGGGACACCGGACATCCAGGCAGGCAGGCAGGCATGCATGCAGGCAGGCAGGCAAACATACAGTGCTTTCACTAATATAATATAAGATATAATACAATACAATCTTTATACAAATATCTGTAGAATCATTAAA
>WSYH01006430.1:0-38324 GCA_036426205.1 Ascaphus truei
TAAATGGAACTTGTTCAGGTTGGGCCTAAAATCTTGAGGTGAGACCATCAGGGACGTACTTGTTTATTAAGACCTTGAGGTTCGGGATCGAGAGGAAAGTCTCCATCTTTGCTGATGGATCCTAACATGTGTAAGGTATATGAATCCGAGCAGGATTAATTCTCTTCAGACACGGGACTTGGGAGACTTGGAAACGTGGGCAGAAATGGATGATGCAGGTTTAATACAGATAAATGTAAGGTTGGCATTTGGGGATTTGCAAGAATAAAAAGTCGACTTACAATTAAATGGGGGAAAATTGGAGGAATCCTTGATGGAAAGTTTAGGAGTGCTTGTAACAACAGCCAGGCTTAGCAATAAGTGCCCAAAGTCTGGCAGTAGCTGCAAACGCACCATCAAGATTGTATCTTGCATCAATTGGCAATGAGGAACGGATGAAACATAGTATTCCCCCTTTACAAAGACACACCTTGAATATGAGACAATTTTTTGGGCACCAATCCTAAGAGAAAGTTATTATGAACTAGAGAGAAGTGCAGAGAAGAGCCCACCAAATTAATAAAGGTAGGGACAAGCTAACTATGAGAGAGGCTACTAAATTAGATTTATTTACCATTAGAAAGAGCGTCTTCTAAGTTGGGAATATGATAACTATAATACAAATATATTAGGGTACAATACAGAGCTTTCAGAATAATTATTCATCCCCGGGAGTACAACAAAGGACTCGGCCATTCTCTTAATGTTGGAGTGAAAGGAGATTTCACAGCACAAAGAAAGTGTTTCAGGTCTTTACAGTAAATGTCAGTTAAAATGCTGGAGATTCATTACCTGGAGACTGTTCAAAGGCAGATACAATCGATTTGTTCAAAAAAGCTTTGGACAAACACTCTCTTTTTAGATAGGAAGGTAATACAGGTATATACCAATAAGTATACATGGAAAGGCTGTTGATCCAGGGATTAATCCGATTTGGCCCAATTCTGGAGTCAGGAAGGAAATTTATCATTCTCCCCTTATAGATTCATTGGATGATTTTACTCTGTTTTTTTGTTTGCCTTCCTCTGATCAATAAGTAGTATAACAGTTTAGCTATAGGTAAAGTATCTTCTGTTGATCTAAGTTGTCCTAATTTCTTAATTAGACTGCTCCCCTCTCACAGGACCAGCGGTGCTAAGGTTAACATGTGCTTGTTCTTGTCAGTTTGAATCGTCAACCCCCCCCACTGAATGTTACTGAGCATGGGGTCACACAAGTAAAAGATCTTTTTGTTCACAGACCATGCTCAGATTTCATCCTCACCCACTCCAGCGTAACTCTGCGTTGTCCCAAAGGCGCACCGCCTTTGGCGGCAGCCGAAGGGCATCCAAAGGCATGAGCCGTGTTGCTGCCCGCATTTCGCCTGACACACAGTGTTTAGTTTGATGTTAAGCTGCTCTATTTCATCTGACCTCACAAGCCCTTATCCCCTTCAAGCACCACCCCAATTTCCCTTTAAGTCTGTCCATGAAATGTCTGTGAAGTGACTGATACCCTGTTATGTTTATTGAACCAATGTATTTTTTAACTCTGTGTCCAGGACAACTCTAAAAACGAGAGTAATCTCAATGTATTACTTCCTGGTAAACATTTTTATAAATAAATAAAAAATAATCTTGTTATAAAGTTTTAGCAGTAGTTTACAGTAACAGTACGTCGTTCCAGTATAGACTATTTTGAACGTACTATGCCTACTGTAGTCCAATCTGGAGTAGCTATACTTCAACAATGCCATAATATGCACTAACTGCCTCTGTACTAATTTCTTTCTTTTCTTGTCTTTTCATAGAAAAAAGGAGGAGGGGGATGGGGTATCATGTGTACATTGTGTGAACTGTGTGTGCAGTAAAGTGGTATCTCTAAAGTGCAGTCATGATTTACACATAACCAACCTCCCCTCTCTAATGAACTACACAGAATGATGAAGAAGATAAAGACGGAAAATGTTATATTAATTATTTATTATTATATATAGTTATTATATATTATTAATTATTAAATTTTTATGCAATTGCATTATTCCTGATTATCCACCGGCCCTCGATTTTTCAACTGACATAAGAACGGACTAAAGACTGCATTTGTATTGATTCATGATTAATTTGTAATATTTTATTTTTTGTCCTGATAAAATAAAATAAATATTTCTTTACATTATGGTAATCATAACATTGACCCCCTACACACCAAAGAAACAGAAAGAATACAACAAGTGTACCTTAACTGCATCAAAAACATGAATCAGTTTATGTTTGTTTTTAACTCTCAATTCAAACAGTCTTGTGCAATCAGAATTACATATCAATTCGAGAAGGATTATCACAAGCAGTACCGTAACCATAAGCATCAAAGGGTTGGGGGGTGGGAATGGGTGAGTCCCATATGAATGTGAAAAATACCTTTGTCGAAGTGAAATGGTGAAAGTATACACGCATGGCGCCTAAATAATCAACTAGCTCCTTCCCAAAGAGAATTCACACACAGGCCGCAGAAGGTGACTCAAAGCCAACAATGGAAAATTAATGAATAGTCTGAGAATGGTATGTATTGTATGTGTCCATAAAAAGTTGAAATCCTTGAGCGAGCCCTTGTGTGTAAGAGTCATCGGGGGGAGGGGTGGCATGAAAAAGACTGGTGACTCTGCATGAAAAGATTAGCTTATCTGGTGTTTCAAAGACATGACATATTTTCAACAGGCAGGTTCATCAAATAATTTGATCCCCACACCCCCAAATACATAAAAATCACACAAATAATCATGTTCAGTCCAAACGCACAGTGTCGCAGTCAAAAAGCACATCCTGCACCCGCACCTATTGAATATCGTACTATCAAGATGGTTGAGGCAGCACATGTTCATGAGAAAATAAAAATTCAAAATGTGCGAAAAAGGTCTACTTCACTCCCCGCTGACTTTTTTTTTCCCAATAGCATAATAATCAACACATAATAAATCACCAGGCTCTGCACTGCACTGGACTTGTACATTACACCGTAGTGTGATGACGGGAATTTGATTGAACCCGAAATGACAACCCATTCAAAAGGAATGGTGTAGGGAAGGGTACAGTAGATAATGATACAGAAAGTATGAAATACTGCATTGCAGTAATTAGCCTGTTGGTGTGTTATTATAGCGAGGGAGAAGCGTCTATACACCCAAATGTGATACTGTTTGCAGTACACTCGCCTATGCGTTTCACAAATGTTTCAAATGTACATACGCACTGGACTGTACTGCATGTAGAAATTATGCAAATTCAAATTACTGCGTCTCTACACACGCAGACTGTGGTACTGACGTAGTTTGAATTGTCTATCAGTATTAGAACTTTTGACAGACACGCTCGCGAACGCCCCCCTGACTTTTTAAGAACGGTATGCAGTATGCAGACAAGCGCTAATATATGCTACTATTACGAGCACTGCAAAAATACCGGTAACATATCCTATTCCCGGAAAAAAAAATATACTACTGCATCTCCCTGCAGGTATCAAGTGGCGCCGCTCATCTTGCCCGCAATTCAGAGGATGAAGGCGGCATCCGTGGCTTTATTCCAAATCGTTCACACAGGCTAAAACATATCCCACCACAATATCAACAATACTGGTAGCCACCATATCCCAGTATATCCCATCATTTCCCACCTGGACCCACAATGGCGCTGTAAGGGACGGGGACACGTCCTCCTCGCGTGAGTCCCCGTCACCCCGGCTCCCACTGCGCCTGCTCGTAACCCAGACCCCTCCCGTCGGCTCCTTACCGTCCACCGGTCGGACTCCATGCAGCTCCTCTGCGTCGCACCTGCCATCCGTCCCCCAGCAGTCGGGGCGCTTCGCACGGGTCAACCTACAGGGTGCTCGCGCACACCCGATCCTCTTTCTGTCCTCCAGCTAATCCGCTGCACCTAATCCAGTTCACTTTCTCGCCTCCCATGCACTACAGGCAATCTCCACCATCACCGGGTGCTGACTTCCCCACTCTGGGCCCGGGACCTACCCTGGCTTGCTCAGACAGGCTTTCCGCTCCACCTCTTGCTCTCATTGGGTCCACCAACATATATAAACCCCCATCTCTTTCAATCACCTTCCTCGCTCGCATAGTGTCTTTCGTGTGTTCGGTGTCGTTCTATGCCTGGCTCTCTTCTGTATTCCAGCTCTAGTTCCCGTTCACTGCCCCCGTTGGTTACCCCTTGGGATTTGATCTTGGCTCTCATTGACTTCTTGTCCTCCTACTTCTCCCTGTAACTCTTCGGCTTTGGACCTTACTAACGCTCTCTCTCCTCCTGACCTAACGGCTCTCGGATCTCAACCTTCGGACTTCTGGCAAACCCCGACACAGCATAGTATCAAGTGAACCCTGTTCTCACCAGGCCCATCATGTCACTTAACCACACTCCGGCGCGCCTTTACTGCTGTTGGTGCGTGTTATTAACCCTTACCCACCTCAGTATTGGTGGGACTGGCCAGGTCTGGGGTGCATTCAGAGGCATTACATTATGCAGACCCAACAAATGCACAGACCCCCCTGAGGTGGGCCAAGATTCATCTATGGATCACTGTGCAATTTTTGAGGGCTGATCAAGTCCCGGCCTAGCCAGGCAGCCTTTCTAACATTTCCCTGCAGGCCTGCGCCAGCTTGCACCCGTCCCATCCTGCCCCAACCTATGGGCATCCGAGCCATGTATTCCACCTCCCAACCGTATCCGGAGAACCCCTTACTTGCCCGGGTTTCTTGAACCAATGTGACGTCCAGTTCGAGACATCCCCATCTCGGTTTCCCCGACAGAATCGCTCTAAGGTGGCCTATTTCTACGCTCTGTCTCGTGCTGTGGGCGACGCTCGCTCTCGTCCGCTTGGTATCTTCTTGGAGCTACACCTTCTGGGAGCGACGATCTGCGATAATACAAGACTACCCCAGATTTAAGCGAGAGGGTCCAGCAGGTATTTGACACTCCAGCGTGTATGGAGATGTGCCGCTTTCTTTCTTCCTGTTTCATCCTACCAGGGTCGCAGTTCAGCTGGCAAGATATGCGTGGAGTTCCGCACCATCGCGTGGAGACTCGGTGGAATGATTAACCCTTTCCTCCGCGGCATACTTGGCGGGATTGTCCTAATTCCTCAAGGACGACCTGGCAGGCCACGCTTCCCTCATCTCTAAGGATCTTATTCCCTCACATCTGGATGGACTCACACATTCCAAGAGACGCCAGGAGTCCAGGCCGCATCCGATTTTTATGCTGCCCCGTCTGTTTCTCATAGGTCTCCTCCTTGCTCTTCTGCTTGGCACTCCGAACCGATGGCAGATCGTAGCCAACATCTTCGGACCAGCTGAGAGACACGTCCGCCGAAATGAGGGTCTCTGCTTCTACTTAACTGTGGCCCCGAGTTCACCAACTACATCACTGTTCCCTGAGACCGGGAAACGAGACGCCCAGTAAGTTGGTAGGGCTTTATACTGGCACCATCTTCCTTGCCCTTCTTCTACCAAAAGATCGCCGAGAAGAATACCTTCCTGGCCCATAACTCTCGAGGGTTCCAATTTCCGGGTAGCGTGGAAGCCTTCATCGACTCCGGGTTCTGGTGCAACCTCTCTTTGATCATGGATCTTATGCCGGCACTCACAACCAAATTCCATTAAGTCAAGAATAAGTCACACCATCGTGTTCTTGAGGCTATCGACGGTCACCGCTTTCTCTTTTCCAACCAGCGTTCGTAAAGATGGGGATATTCTGTTCCTCTCACTCTGACCTCCTACATGGTCAATGAGGTCAGCATCTACTCGCTTTCCTTCCATCTCACCTACTGTCCAGTTCATTTCTTGGAAATTGTGAGTGCTCAGCTTCACAAACCCCGCGTTCTATTGGACGATGAATTACCAATCCAGTGGGGGCCTAACCTCTAAGAGGCGTCATGTCCTCCCGTTACCATGCTCGCGGTCTCTACGCTTCATCATCTCCTCTCACTCCCGCCTGAGGTATAAACCGTGATTTTTTTGGAATGTCTTTTTTTAAACAAGACTCCTGCTGAAGTCTACCACCCACCTCATTGTTCGTATCACGGCCCCATCGAATTAATTCCTGAGCCACACTCCCCAAGTCGAGTCGTATCCCCTCTCCGTGCACGAGACCGAGCTATGGTGACTACATACAGGAGAATCTCAATCGAGGTTTATTTCGGACTCCACTTCCCGTCTGGGGGGGTTTTCTTCTTCCGTGAAGAAGAAGATTGCTCCCTAAGTCACTGTATCGGGGACTTTGAGGGCTCAACAAAACCCCGTCAAAACCGGTACCAAACCACCCCTTCCTTTCTTATTTCGGAACTCTTTGACCGCTAAAGTACCCTCTATATATTCCAAACTCGACCTTAGAGGAGGCTACAATCTAATCCGAATACTGAGGTGACGAGTGTGAAGACTACTTCACATCCGTACGGGTCATTTAATATCAATTGATTGCCGTTCGGGCCTCTGCCAATGCCCCAGCCGTCTTCCAAGAATTTATGAATGGCATCTTCCGGGACATTTTTGGGTATTTTTCGTCATAGTAATCCTAATCTATCCTCATTTTCTCTCAACAAACCTGGGGGGAAGAAGTCACTTTCGTCACCACCAGGGTGGTCCTCGTTTCGGCTCGCTGGCCAAGATCTTCTATGCGAATATGTGTAAAAGGTTCTCTTCCACATCATCCACAGCCTTCCTGCTATATAATTCCTCCGACAAAGTCGTCATCACCACTGGATCCTGAGAAATTGAAGCTGTTCTAATTGGCCGTTGCCGAATTCCCTCAAACCTGTCCAGCGTTTTCCTGCTTTTCAAATACTATCGGAATTTTCTTAATTTCTCCATTATCGCTCGTCACAAACCCATTACCGACCCTCTACCAAAAGGGTCTGGATCCAGCAGCTCGGTCCCCAGATGCCATAAAAGCCTTCGAGTTTCCCAAAAGACTCTCGTCTCCCGCCCCCATCCGTTCGGCACCCGACCATCTCTTCTTCCTTCCCCTTGAGTTGACGCTCTGTATGTTGGTCTGGGGCGGTACTCCTCGCAAAGGTCCTCCACCCCAAAAAAACGGTTCTTGGTTCTTTCTTGGAAATTCTCTTCGGCTGAGAGAAATTAATGATGTCGGGAACCGTGCACTTTTGGCTACTAATTTAGCCTTGGCAAAATGGAGATCCCCTCCCTCGGGGTACCAAGAGGAAGCCACGTGGCATTCTCACCGACTCACAAAAAACTATTGTACCTTGAGGGGGCTATCGGTCTGTGGATCCCTCAAGCACGTTGGCACTTTTTCCTCTCGTTTCAATTAACACCGATTTATTATTTCCGGGTACCAAAATATCCAGCCGATGCACTTTCTCGCCAGTTCTCTCACGGAGGAAGGATCTAACGAGCATCTTAGATGACTATTCTTCTAGCAAAATACCTTTTTTTCCTGCCAATACTTTTCTATATCCTGGATTGTGATCACTAAGCCCAGGCTCATACCCTAGGATATTGTAAGGTGCCAGAATGTACGTCTGCATCTGCCGCCAGCTCCACGTGTTTGCCGGGGCCAATGCGGGTGTGGATGGGGGGGGGGGGATGTCCTCAGCGGACAGAAACCTTTGATCTGAGGTAGATTATAGGTACTGGATGCATGGTTGTGATCTGCTGGGATTAACCGGACAGAGTGTGCATTGGAATTTTATACGAACTTGGGAAAAAAAAAAAGACGTTCGCATGGAAGGAGGTACAGACAAACAACCGCGACCGATTCATTTTTTTCGGGAAAAGAAATGACCGATGAATCTAGGCATGAACTCACGACTGGGACCTTCAGCTATGTTGTTTATGACGATAACCAGACCCTATCCGTCCAGGCTGGTAATTTGGAGCTGGTTCTACGATGGAGATCGCCTGACGTTTCTTTCCTCTCAATGGCTGTTCCTGATATTTCTTTGAGTCCTTTTTCCACAGAGTGAAGCTCCTTGATTCAATCAGTGCTGAGAACCCTGAGACACTGTAGAGAAGAACTAGCGGTATGGAAGTCGTAATTATGAAGAATAGCATGATTCTTATAATTCATTACGAAGATATTGTGTGCGAATTCCAACCAAGGAAGACGCTCCCGACCATTGTGTCTGGGACATCAAACACAAACACCAAATGAATTGCTGTCCTAAAACTGGTTATTCCTCTCCGTCTGTTCCCATTAATTTTGCGGGTGATACCCATATGAAAATTGAAGAACTCCCAAACTTTAGATACGACTGCGATCCTCTATCCTGATACACTCCCGTCGGAACCCCATCTAGGCGGAAGATTTTACTTGATTAATTCTCTGCAAGTTTGGGAGAGCTGGCAGACATTTGAACGGTACAAAATGGGATTGCTCGGGAACCAATCCACTACTACTTACAAATAGTTTCATGACCCTTAGATATGGTACAGTCCACCACCAAAAAATCCAGGTAAAAGGCGCTGAAGTAACCCAGCGGGAATGATTTCTGTGAGTCTTGATCCTGGCACACTTTGGTCACAGCAAGTAACAAGTCCCTTAACATCCCTTCTGCATCCTAGACCACCAGAAGTCTGGGAGATGAAAGTCCAATGGCAATTTTTGCCCCTGTGACAGCCGATTTGGAATAAATGTCCCCACTCCAGACTTGTTTGGCAGCAAAGAGGAGATGGTGAACAAGATGGTGCCCTCATAACCGTAAGATTTGTCAGTGAACGGGTTTTGTTGAAGAAACGATATCTTTTAAGCGTCTACATTTAGTGGAATGAAAGAAGTAAGTTTTAGGACGGCAGCCATGGATTTTATTTGTAGCCTCTGAATTATCCTCGAGCGGAACTGATAGAACAAGCGTGTCCGCCTTAACCATTTTTTTTTCCCTGGAAGGTAAGAGATAAGAAAGTTTAACCTTGAAAAGAAGAGTGAACCACTAGCTGCTGAGCTCCTAGACCGACGAGCACCCTCAATGTACAACAAATTATTGTGATCCGTACAGAATTGTTATAGGTTCCTCCAGTTCCTTCCAGAAATGTCTCATTCTTTACAATGCAAGTTTCATTAAGGCTAGCTAATGTTCACGATTCACTGATTCATATGATCGCTCGTGCTCCAGAGCATTTCTTGGAGAAAAAGGCACAAGGAGTAACCGGCCTGAGGACTTCCTTTGCGAAAGAACAGCCCCACTACCGACGTCCATGCAAATCCACCTCGCGGGTAAAGGAAGCTTAGGATCAGGATGAACAGAAACCGGGGCGGATAACGAAACGTTCATTTTTTAAGAGTCACAGATTTGTTGCAGCAGAGGACGCAAGACGAAGGGATCCGCTCCTTTCCTTCTTGGCCAAAGCTGTCAGAGGAGTCACAAGAGAAGAGAAATGCTGAATGAATCGCGATAATAATTAGAGACGTCCCAGAAGTGCTGTAACAGCCTTGAGGCGTGTGGGTTGTTCAGGGCCGTTCAGGACTGCTTTGACTTGTGCGGATCCTCATATAGACCAGCATACTTAAACTGATGTAACCCCGAGAAACGTATAAGATTAAATGAAATTGACACTTCTCAGTTTTGCAAATAAATATTCTCAACGCATAACGGAGAATTGTTGCTTTGCTTGTCCTACATATTCTGTGCCCGATTTATAGAGAAGATCAAGATATCGCTCAGTATAAGCAATTACAAGAAGTGAGTTAGAGATCCCTGAATATTTAATTACAAAATCTTAGAAACACCTTGTCATCATGGCAAGCCGAAAGGCATGACACCATATACTTGAAGTTGTCCTTCGAGTATTGAATGCAGTCTTCCACTCATCGCCTTGACAAACTCTGATGAGATTATAACACCCGAACACCCGCTTGAGAAGATTGTAGCTCTTTGAAGGCGATCAAACCTTCCACAATGAGGGGAGAGTAGGATATCGATCTTATAGTAATTTTGTGGAGACCCCATAGTCAATGCAAGGGGCTGCAGGTCCCATCTTTTTTCTTTACGAAGAAGAAGCCAGCTCCAACGGGAATGTGGACTTGTGGATAATCCCCTCTGTAACTTCTCAGGCAATTATTCTTTCATGGCTTTTAGTCTCAGCAAAGACAATGGTAAGAACTCCTCTAGGTGTGAGACCGGAAGTATTCGATTGGACAATCGGGGAAGAGGAACTTTTCTCTGTTTTGGAGGAAGTATTTTCAGACTTGACTTTGTCGTAGACATACTTGAAGTCGGCATATTCCTCCGACAATTGTACCTTTACTTTGTCTTCGATAAGGTAGATGAGTCTGGAACCGGTGTTTCAAAACAGGCTCACCTGGCTGGGGTTTATCCTGGTTGAGCCTGGAATGAAGTCGTCTCTCTGCCCTTCTCTCCTGAAGCGGAGAAGCCCTCCTCAGCCATTCTCTCCTGGTCCACCTTGATGCAGATTGCAATGAATCCTCCAGATCATGGGCCAGGTGTGTCGTAAGTTCATCTTTCAAGGTTCAGAGAGTCCCTGCCAGAAGCAGCGGACAAAGATTCTCTGTTCCAATCATTCTCTGTGGCATGATCCTAAATTCAAGTGCATAACGAGTCGACTGGACGGTTTCCCCTGAGAAATATGGAAAAAGCAGAAGTTGCAGATACCTTTCGTCCCGTGTATCGAACACACTTGGAATTCCTCGGTGAAGGCTCCTTTGCTTTGGGTGAGATCAATCTTCGTTCCCAGATGGGAGACCCAGGAAAGTGCATAATCTATTAGGAGAGATATTATTGCTACCTTGGACACGAGGAGAGGAAAAAGCGGGAAAATTCATCTCAAAGTGATGAAGTATTGGTTAGGAAACCCCAAAACTCATGAGGATCCCCACCATACCGATTAGGCATGGGGATTCAGGGTTCGACAATAAGAAGGCATGGCCTGGGAACTAGTGACCAATAGTGAGGGATCTGTGCGTGGCCCTTGAAGATGAAGAGATAGGGGTTCCTAATTCTCTCCTGAGGGTCCTCCACATTGTTGTCATTAGACTCCAATTTTATTTTCACAAAACTCGACAGGGCATTGGCGTGCGTCTCAGGACTCTTCCTACCTCAGCGGTCGAAGTTTGTGTGGCCGAGCATACTGTAACCGTAGCTCACCACAAACAGAGCGCGACCCGCTGGGCTGAGGTAAGATTAGTATCAATGCGACCACAAGCGTGATGGTCATCTAGAGTGTAGGATAGTCCTTGCAAGCTGGATCAGGTTATAGAAAAATAGCATAAACGTGGTACTTGCTGGAGTCCGGAACGGAGAGTAGCGATCGTTGGGGTACTTAGTCGTAGTCAGGATTGGGAGAGGTAGAGCTTCGTATGCCAAAACCAGGTCAGTGCAGTAGAGAGGCAGATCATCGTATTTCCATGCCAAGGTCAGTGCAGGAGAGTATCACAGAGTTCGCAGTCAAAGCAGGGTCGGCACAAGGTGGGTAGCAGACAGACCAGGTTGTAGTGAGGTTCAGCACACAAAACAGGAGTTTATGCTCGGCAAGCAGAGAGAATTGACAAGGTAATATAAAGGGCTCTCCTCCATGGATTAGCAATCAGGAAGTACCCCGGAATCCTTACTGATAGGCTGCTGGATCTGTGCAGGGTGCCATCCTATTATGCAGCCGATTAGGAGTGGGAGTGGTACTCTATGAGATCGAACGCCCCGCACGTAACTCGCGCACACGTTGGTGACCGGCCTTGAGCCACTCACACCGCGCGTCACAAAACCACATACAATCAGAGCAAAGCGGAGACCGGAGGCGCGGAACCCGAGACAAGTGGGGAGAAGTGTGTGGTTGCTGCCACCGCTACCCTCCGTCATCAGAGCGGGGGCGGGGACCAAGGCAGGACCCGAGCAGAGGGGGGAGGATCAGTATGTCTGCTACAAAAAGCAACACACCGCTCTACCTCCGTCGTCAGAGCGGGGACAGAACCCAGGGGCGGACCCGAGACGAGAGGGAAGGGCATGTGCGGCTACGCGCCGCATACTGCGATTGGTCGTGCGTCCTAGGCTTCACTACCTAGCTCAGGATGAATGAAGAGCGCACCTGGACATGGGTGATAGCAGATACCGAACATGCCCGCTCATTACCTTGCGCCGTGCGCGCGTGAACCACCACTGGGATGACACTCAATGGTTGTCCCTGGGACCTGATGGACAGGTGAGGGTTAGGGGACGAACCGGCAGAATGGCGAATCCTCACCGCCCGTGCTTGCCTCTGACTACCCGCCCTCTCCATCCAGATTACGGCTTTACGACACTCTACCAATCTCTCTCCTGGCTCCAACCACTGACCGCGGCACAATGACTCCGATCCATCCCACTGGCTCCGCTCCAGACTCCCGTCAAGTATCTGAACTAACACCGCGTCTCTTCCAATCCAGACCGGCTTCGCTGACACAACCCACCCTCCAGCGTCCCCCCACTGCTGTGGTGTTCGCATTTTTCAAACTTTCCCACCTCAGTACCGGGGTCCCGCCTTGTTCGTGTGAGCGCAATCGTTACACACTGTCACCGTCACAATCCTCTTTGCCCATCTATTGTCAGCCTGGACAGATCCTGGAAAATCTGAAGAGTCATTTTCAAATCATGATTGCCCTGCTATTTCCTGCAACCCTTCATAATCTTATCCTTAGTCACATATTGATGAAGCCTCAGTACCCACATCTCCACTTCTTTGGGAATCAAGGACCCCGTGGCTCTGTGAGGTCTGTCCATCAACAAATCGCTATCTTGTTACTTGCTGCGACAACACTTTATTCAGAGCAAATACCCAGTATGTACCTGGCATACCTGGAATGCGCCGCTCCTCACCTCTGACAAGCCCCGTTGCGTTTGGCCTTCCCAGCCATGGTTCATGCCTGGTTTGACGGGCGGCTGATCTGTTAAATGATAATGATTAAGATTTAATAGGCTGCAATGCTTCGCGTGTCTACCAGATGGCATAAATTCATGAATTGTAATGCAGTATATTATATAATACTGTGCAGTATGCAGCCAGCGGGAATAAAATGCTTCAAATCCCTGCCTGGAAAATAACGCAATGCACTCGGGGCAGAAACAGTCACAAACCTCAATACACCCGGTATACACGAATCGTGGACTAGCCGAGCTCGAATAAAGTGTGTCGCCAGTGTAGTTGGGGGTCAACTGTACAAGAAAAGTCCTCTTGAAATATGCCTGCAGGCTTCTGCGGGACACTGTCTCAGGATGTTGGTGGATTCGTAGATTCTGCCTTCGTTCTTTGTTTCTCTAGATCATCACATACCATCGCTCATGCTCTATCTCTTGCGCTGAGTCAAAGGGCCTCATTGTCAGTTTTTACCTGATTTTATAAGGCAACATCCATCTTGTTTTACAGCTCTGTGGTTCTTTTTACAGTGAGGACACTTCTTGCTTTAAATTCCATCACAGCTCTGTCCAGGGCTAGATGGAAACCACTTCCATTTCTTTAAGCATATTCTGCAGGTTCCTGTTTGGTTATTACTGTAACTCCCGCCCCTGCTATGGCCTCTCTCCTTCTCGTCAGCAGCACTCACCTCTACTGTAGTCTCTTTCTGCGGTGCCTTCTTTGCCACTTTTCTCCCCTGTTATGCCTCTTTCAGCCATATCTCCCTCTGCTCCAGCACTTGTTGAGCACCCTCCGGTCGGAGCCTGCTGCCGTGCACTCCCGTGCGTGCGCCTCAGTGCAATCTTTTTTGTGCCGATCAGGGGTTATTGGTATTACTACGGGAGTCAGGAATGCACATGCTCACCTCAGCAGACGTGCATCTGCATTGACATCACGTGCAACATCCATCTTGTTTTACAGCTCTGTGGTTCTTTTATACAGTGAGGGACACTTCTGCTTAAAAATTCCATCACAGCTCGTCCAGGGCTAGCTGGAAACCACTTCCTTTCTTTAAGCATACTTCTGCAGGTACTGTTTGGTTATTACTGTAACTCCCTCCTGCTATGCCTCTCTCCTCTCTGCAGCATCACTCACCTCTACTGTATTTCTCTTTCTCTCGGTGCCTTTCTTTGCCACTTTTCTCCCTGTTATGCCTCTTTCACCATATCTCCCTCTGCTCCGCAGCTTGTTTATCACCCTCCTGGTCGGAGCTGCTGCCGTGCACTCCCGTGCGTGCGGCCTCAGTGCAATCTTTTTTTGTGCCGATCAGGGGTTTTTGGTATTATACTAGGGCGATGCACAGTGCTCACTCAGCAGGCGTGCATCCGCATTGACAGTGCACACACCCACTTCTTCTACTTTTAGAACTTTTCTCCGAAACCAGAAACAAATTGTCTCATTTATTACTCCATTTGACATTTTGGCCCCAGTTTGCACTGTGAGCAATTATATGGGGGAGTTAGGGAAAGAGTATTATAATGAGATGGAAAAGGATTCTCTATAACTGCTGCTGTTTCTCATTCTCTTCGTGTTAAATTAATCCGGTCCTGTTTAGGTGACCCTATCTCCAAATATCTGAACCAAATATAAGAAGCCTGGCGCCACAAAAAAGCCGGGAACCAGGACTTAACATGGTTTAAGGCACCAGACAGACACACAGTTCAAAAACAAGTACATTTATTCTGGTCGGAGTCCGGCAGACACACACAATACTGTATCACCCCCGAGCTATACTCACTCCACACAGGGAATACTTCCTAGAAGTTTAGGTGCGGTGACCCCCCAAAACTGACTTACCCGGCGTAGCTTCCACTCCTGTGGAACATTAGATGAATTCATCCACACATGTTACCAAGGTGATCGTACCCCTAATATGCAGAATATTGGTGTTATAATGCAGAATAACTTCCAAAGGATTCAGTGGTGCTGAATGATATCGTCAAATATTCACAGAATTTCTCCCTGTAAAGCACCCCCGCGGTGTGCAAACAGACGCTGAAGCAGTGCAGATTTCTCATTATGCCCCGGCCAAGGTTGGTAAAATGTAGGGGTGTAGCATAATAGAGCCCTTATCTCTCTCCCTACTGATTCCGGGGAGACGCCGTGGACCTATGTAATATCTCTTTCCTTCTCCTTTATTGCTGCCCTCTTCCTTTTGTCAACATTGGCGGCATAATCATTGCCTGCGATAGTCACAGGCATCATGTTGTCATGAAAATGCATTGTCACGTGTGGTGAGGCGTCATGTAACGGCACGATGCTGGCAAAGGACAAGGAGGAGGGTGGTGTGAGGAGGAGGCGTCATGGGGTAAGTGTCTGTGGGCAGCACATTTTAACTATGTCACTGGGCCGAAGCAAATTGTGTTTCCATTGTTTGGCATAAATTGCACCCTTTATAGAAGTAACTTTTCATCCATCAAAATATTGCGCTAATCTTTCTTCCTCTAAGTCCTTATATACTGAAGAAAGCCATTCTGACACCGATGGGATTTTCCCCAGAGTAGAAAGGTTTATTATGAGCACAGCATCAATATGAGTAATAGTCCGTTTCAATCTTGTGTGTGCTGACAAAACATCAAGAGCCTCTTCCAAGGTCAAAACAAGAGAACTGCACTCTGCGTGCAATACCTATCTGTACCTTGTGCAGAAAGCATCACACTGCATTGCATTCTGCGCATGCGCTATCCCCACCTTATTTTTTATATTATTAACTGTCTTTCCACTTCTTTCTTCTTTTCTGCAGCATAATGTGTCTCCCTTTCGCTGAGCCCTAGTATATGTGTATGGGGTGAGTATCAGTGTCCTGTGTTAGCAGTGGTTTTCAGACGAGCCTCCTGTCTCGGGCGAGGACAAGACTCTTTAAGGCAGTTCTGGGTAATCATCCCTCTCCCGCTCCACCTACTTCTTGAATTCTTGCGAATATTTACCCGTCCCTTGCTGACCCCCTTCCAGCGCTCGGATCTTACCCAGAAACCCCTAAGGTAAAGTCCAGGTCACAACATTTTACTCATTACGCAACACTCATGGAGGCCAGTAGAGGCAAATTGAGGCATACAATTAAAAAAATAAACACTTGATACATTACGCAGAATCCCACAGAGTGAAAAAAAAATGTGCGCTGGTTTTGAGAAACGCTAAGTTTGTGACACTGATACTTTTAGCACTAATGACATTAGTAGAGTTGGTCTCAAAAACCTATCTGAGAACATGTCCTGAAGTTTTTTTATCCATGGAGATTACCGGATCACTGACAATAGTAAGGACTAAAAGTACAACACATTAATAGTTATTATCTACTACAGTACATAGAAACCACTACCTACAGTCAACACAAATATTCTAACTCTATATTGAACAGGGTGAATCAAACCCAATGACTGACTACCTACTGTACACTAGAGATTGGCAAATGTTCTGCCTAAATCCGAATTCGATTGTGGATTGGTCAATTCCTTTCACCCTGTGGATTAGTCCAAAACGGCAGATTTGTGTTTTTTTTCCCAACTACAGTAAATCTGTCTGATAAATTCAGGCATCCGAATCTGCAAAGTGAATCATAACAATGGAATCCAAATCTGATAAACAATCCAAATCATGATAAACGGAATCTGACTTCAAATCCGTAAACGGAATCTCGAATCCAATAACAAATCCCAATCTGCAAAGTGAATCAGAAAAGGAATCCAAATCTGATAAACTAGAATGTGAATCTGATAAACAAATCCTGAATCCGATCAACAGATTAGAAAACAATCCAGCATCAGAATCATATTAACACGCTCCGTGGACCGGATCCGAGCCCCATGGAGAAATTTGAAAGAATTGTGCCGGCTCAATTGATGAAATTTGACTATAAGTCAATTTGGTTTGTCAAGCCCGGAAAATCCGCAAATCGATTCAGACAGGTCGGCCCATCTCTACTCTACATCAAAATCATGACTGACTCTACCCACTGTAACACATGTATCCAAGTAACTTCCCTGTGTACGTGGTAGAGACTTAAAACCCGCAGCTTGGCTCTCACCTCCTCGAGAGTCATTACAAAATGCTTTATTTCATGTGCTCGGAGGAAGGTAAATCTGGCTTGTGTGTTATTTTTTTCATTCAATCAAGACTCACCATCCTAAATTGCATAATAAGCACAGATCATCTCTCTGGTCAAAAGTGGTCGTACAACAGCACCTCTGCACAGCCTCTAACCCTTTGTTTTGGCTACAGCAGGAGTAGGTGAACAACCAAGACCGCTCTTACCCCACATGAAACCCCAATCAAAAAAAACTTGATAAAAGCTCTGTGAAATAACAACACAAGTCTGAGGATATGTTTTTGCAGAATAGACAAATAAGTTTATTGCTTGTGCGGTGCACACGCAGAGGAGACAAGAACAGAGCAAATGTACAATCAGGGACCCTTCCTGCTCAGACACAAAATATCACAACCCAGGACATGGAAAAACAATCCCTTACGCATACAAACACTCACCTTCATCACCAAACACCAAAAAATTTAATGGGACTCTCACCTTAATCCAATAAAACTTAAAACTTAACACTTAAAATGGATACAGAACAGACAAATAACTTTTTGACCTGCTAGTTAACCCGTCAACACAGATTAGACCCCCTTCAAACATCTCTCTACACATCCAGTCAAACAACTTTTTAACTCAGGCTTTCCGCAAAGGTGCCTTTTACCTTGATCTTACGAGCGCTCAGATTTGAGTGACCGAGGAGTGGTTTTTTCAGGTGCTCAGCTTCCGGTGTTTTTCAGGTCCCTATTCGGGAAAGCGCCATCCGATAAAGCTCTGTGAAATACACAAAGTCTGAGGATATGTTTGCAGAATAGACAAATAAGTTTATGCTTGTGCGGTGCACACGCAGATGAGAGTTTCAAAATAAAACCCTCCCAAAGACATGGTGCATACAGGCATTATTATACCCAAATACTAACCCTACGCCCCTCTACAAGGTTGCGTGTCGTCACTACTACGTATGCGTAAAAGGTAAACAAATTATGCACACGAATACATTGATTTGATGACATTATGGGATGTCTAAATGAGATGATTCAGCAAATAATACTTTATTAAAGCTGGTGACCTTTTCTCTACATACAGAAACCATCCCTATCAGTCTGGCGGCCTTTTTCATAACATTGGCACTTTGCTCAAGTTTTTTAGTTAGCTGCTTGGTTTATTCTCACTTGAAAGTTGAAAGCAAAACACCCATTTAAAAAGTCCATCTCATTAACAACCCGTTCACTCAGACAAAACCTAAGATGGATGCTGACTTAAAATGGTTTGCATAGATCCTCATTGCTGTTATGTTCAACCCTCCCCTTACGTCAAATTCTCACTTTGTCACACTTATCTCGCATTCATGGGCCCAAGAATGCCATAAACCCCAAAACTAAATAGCTGCTTCTCAAAATCAGAAAAACAACCTGATAACCCAGCCCTCTCAAGATACCAATGTAACTGTCTCACACCATCTTGCCTGTCTGTCTACCTATTGAATCCTGTCACCATCTTGTGAACAAAAATATTTTAACCCATGCAACTCAAAAAGAAGGACTGCCCTGCTAAAGTGCTTCTCCATACGGGATCAACCTTCCCTTCTTAATTACATAAATGTATCAAAATGTCCCTTGAAGGGGTCCCACATACTCCCTCCATCCTTCCACAGAAATTCTTACTTTGTAGGCACACAAAACCCTTGTGGGCAAGGAACAGTGTAGAAGATGCTAAAATCCCATTAACTGGCAGCAACCACCCCTATAGTTATGAGGCTCTAAATATGACTTTCCCTGTTAGCCAAAATGTACCCACCTCACAATTCTTTAAGCCACCGAAAATGAAAAGTTCTTAAATGCAAAGTTTACCCAATAGGCCAGTCTCCCCTCAGTACAGCCTCCTCTCTGCTACGCGCGACCCCACAGCATCCATGAAATGCTCAATTTGCTCATATCTTACTCTCCCTCAAAGCAAAGTGTTCCCGTTGTCATGGTTAGAAGCAATTCCCACTCTTTCTTCCCTAATTCCTTTCAATGCATGATTAGGTGTTGAGGACATTTTAACTGATCAAATAGCAAAAAGCCTATCAATGGCAAAAGACTCTCCACATCGGATGGGCAAAGTCAGAAATGTAAGTTGCCCTACTGTATAAGACGAAAAAGCGTTGATGGGTCTTCCCTCCTTCTCCTGACTTCTGGAACCACTAACACCGACGCAGTGTGGTGGAAAGCTGTCATGCATGATGACACAGTAGACTCTCACAGGCCACCCCTAGCACCATACATATCATTGTGCATGCCATTCAGCAGTACACAAGTGGCCACGCTGACTGACAGGGCACAGATTGCCGCATGACCTCCATTGGCTAACGTTAGCCATTAAGAAGGGGCATGAGTGTATATGTTACTCTAGCCCTTCTCTCACTAACCTGCAGCCTCATCTGACTCACTGGGTACATCAGGGGTATCCAATTTGCGCCAACTACCATCTCAATACAATGCACACCACACTCGTCATATGAGGTCCAGCGTAGCACAACCTAAAAAGAGGAGATGACTTTATTTTCTGTTTATTTGTTTATCTTTCTTGTGTATATCTTATTATTAATAAAAAAAATTGGGAGTCATACAGAGTGACTTATCTGTGTACGAGTAACATTTATTTTCACAACTTGTCTCCTCTTGGTAATTGTTGTACTCATATATATAATACATAATTGTACACTCATTCTTAATATACTCAATAATACATACACAAATAGGCCACACAGATACTCAGTAATAAAGAATATATCTACAACTTCCAATCAACAATTGAATCATACCTTGCTATTTTCTCCTCCCGTATTATTAGCAGGCAGTCCTTCCCCAGAGTCCTTATCATATTCTCTGTGCAATCAGAAGTCCACAATGACTCCTCTACTGAATGCTTGGAGGTTAAAATTGGATCACGAAACAGTGAACATTACCACCCGTCATGACAGCTTTTCTGTTCAGTGTTGGAGGAGAGTGCTGCTTGTTGCTCAAAAACAGTGACACTTATGCCCTGATCTCCTCTGTCTTCTTTTACCTGCTGATCTCTTTTATTGATAACGTTTTTCAGTTTAGAGATTATGCCAGTTTTGTTTAACTGTCTTAAAATACTTTACCTGTTCCTGACAATTGTGGGAATGAACCCATAGGGATGACAGATGTGGAAGAAGACCTGGACTCATTGCTTGGTAAGTGATTGGATGGAATGCCAAAGGTAAGTGAGAGCAGTGACTGAGATCTACTTCTCTAATCTTAAGAATAAGAGACTCTGTTGGTTTATCAGATACATTTGTAAAGGAAAACAAGGTCACAATTTAATAGTCATGACACTTAAGAGATCAAACTGCTAGGAACATTTGCAACACATTATCTCAAACAGAAAAGTTAATGCAGAAACCTTGCACTGCGGGGAAGTGAATAAAACCTGCTATAGAATCGATATATTAAACTCATTAAAAATGACATTAGGATTGAATAAAACAAAAACGGTCACGTGTTATCTAATAATATAGAACTGATATATTTTAGAAAAAAATACATAAGGCACATAAGATTTCACATATGTTGCTGCTTTTAAAGGCTAAAGACTCGCACAGTAGCCTTTGAAGTAGGTGACAGCGAGTCAGAGATTGTATGACCCACACAGGGTTTATTTTCAGGCATTATAATCTCTGGCTTGTGTACAAATTCTTCACCTGATGACAACCACATTATTAATTCTAATCTCAAATCTAACCATGTGAATAGCAAAGGTTTTGGTGGCCTTATTTGGGAAAAGGACCTCTGAAGTGGGAATGTTGGTTAAACAAGTGTTTTGTTTATCCTAAAACCACCCTGTAGTTTATCATAAGACCAAGTGGGAGAAAGGAAGGTGTTACTTGGGCACAATATTATTGAATGTGCAGTACATAAGAGAAAAGGGAACAGCTCAAAGGAAATCAAATCCCTTTCACCTCCCAGCTCCCCTGTGTACAAACTCACCTTGAATAAATAATTTTAAAAGTTATATTATAGGTGTCAGATTTTGTAAATAAAGAAAGTCAACCACCTACTGTAGATGTAACCCCTTAACAGATCTGTGTATTAGTTACCTTTGGCACAGGGACCATTAAGTGACTTGTCCAGGGTCACACCAAGCTGTCACTGCTATCCTAACCAGGGTCACCTACTTCAAAGGCTATTGTGCTAGTCTCTTTAGCCTTTAAACAGCAGCAAAATATGTGAAATCTTATTGGCTTTGTTTTTTTTTCTAAATATATCAGTTCTGTATTATTTGATAAGTGAACCGTTTTTTTGTTTTTATTCAATCCTTAATGTATTTTTTAATGAGTTTTAATATATTAGATGTTCTATAGCAGGTTTTAATTCACTTCCCCAGCATGGCAAAGTTGTTGCATAACTTTCTGTTTGAGATAATGTGTTTGCAAAGTTCCCAGCAGTTTGAGCTCTAAAGTGTAACAATAGATACAGTAATACTAGTTACCTTAGTCCATATAATCATATAGGATACATTGTAGCCCAATGAGTTACACTGACTGAAAGCAGCAATTATGTTAGGCACACAATCAGGATTTTAGGCACACAATCAGGATTTTTGACAAATTTATAACATGAGCACCAAAGATTGCCAGCTTAGGTAACAATGTAGAATTATACACTGTCTCATGCTTTACATATAACACATATAAATAATGGAAAGTAGTACTGCTGCTTTAAGTTTCCAGATAAAAGAATAAAATATGTAAATAACTGAACTTTTAGAAACCTGACATAAAAGCAAAATGTTTGAACATAACACCTAAAATCTTTAATTTAAAATGTTGTAATTATCTTATATGACTAATGCATGTTGTGTAATTTCTGCATTAAATGAAATCCTTTACTAAATGCCCATTCTGCAGTTTAGATTTGAAAGATAGTGAACATGTTATTAATGGCGTCTTGATCATATTATCTGAACACCACAGGGTGTTGACTCTATAACTGTTTTTTGGGTATGTAAGTGATTGTATCACAATGGCCTGACTAAGGGCTCAGTGCTGCCTGAAACAGAAGTCTAGAAGCTCTTCCAAATAAATCTATAAAGATTTAATCTACTACTTTTACATGTGTTTATTGATCACAAATTGTAAACTACAGGTGTGGCCGGCTTCTCTTTGAAGTATTTGATTTTGTTTGGTCAGGTTTGGAGCCTGCTTGCTGATGAGATGGCATCTCTAATTTGTGTTATTATAACATTGTAATGTTCTAACAAACTTTTTTTTTGTCTATTCCATGAGACATCTTCCAGCACCAGAAGAAGACATCTTATGGCATATTCAAATAAATGTAATATAAGTGTATTTGGTGCTGGGAGGTGTACTATAGAATACCAACATTTGGTAGTAGAGTCCAGTATGTCAGGGTACCTACTTACATTGCCAGTTCAACATAAACATAATCACTAAACATCCATTTAAAGAGCAGTCATTGAATTATGATAGATGGTGTTGGTTTTGCAAGTCTGGTAAATATTAGCTGATCAATGTGACAAAAATAGGTTTACTGTATCTACATGATGATAAGATGCAACTTGATAATCCAGGATACATTGTTACTGTTAAGATTTCAAATGGTCCAGTAAATGACAGATTAGAGATTCTTAAAATCTCTATAACTGAATGTACTGTAATGTGTGTTACACTTGAGCTCTCTGTCTCTCTTTGAAATTATACAAGATAAGATGCCAATCCATTTGAGATTCAAACTTTTATCCTCATCACCTCAGCGATTAGGACAACCGACTACAGTCGAGAACTCCTGCTTTTGGGATTTCCAGATCTTCATGGTCTCAAGATATTAATCTTCTCATTGTTACTCAGGGTTTACATTGTAACAGTTTACTGGAAACTTCCTAATCATTGGGCTAGTGACAATCGAGTCAGCAGCTCCACTTCCCAATGTATACTTCCTCATGTCATCTGTCTTTATCTGACATATTGCTCATTACAATATTGTCCCTCAAATGCTGAGGTTATATTGGAAGAAGGGGCCACCATCCCTCTTGCTAGCTGCATAATACAGTTTTTTCATCAATGGTGCTTCAGCATCCACTGAATGCTTTCTTCTCACATTGGATGTCTTATGACCGATACTTGGCTATCTGTAACCCTCTGCATTACACCCAGTATTATGGACTAGCTCATATGCAATACCTTAGCTATTCTGTGTTGGATGTTAGGGTTTATGCTGTATCTTATTGTAACATGGCTTGTATGTGAATTACATTTATGTGGCCCCAATGTCATTGACCATTTCTTCTGTGAATTTGATCCTTTGTTAGAACTGTCTTGCTCAGATACATCCATTGTGGAAATAGCAGTGTTTTTACTAACCATCCCATACTTCTTTTCCCATTTGTTTTTGTCCTTTTAACATATGTTTATATCTCACTAACCATCCTCCGGATCCCCTCCACCACTGGGAACAGAAAGCCTTCTCCACCTGCAGCTCTCATCTGCAGTTGTTGTGTGTATTATGGGACACTGATTGCAAAGTACATGGTTTCCATCCAGAGGACACTTACAGACATTAAACAAGGTCCTTTCTTATACTGTGCACTGGTACTGACTCCATTATTCAATCCAATAATATATAGCCTGAGAATCGGAGATCAGAGCACTCTGAGGAAATTTATCTGGATGGTTTGATAGAAGGAAACAGTTCCAATCTATGTAAAAAGGACAAACTTGCACATCTGTAATGTAGTTTTCAGCTTGAGGCGGGGCGCGTAACATCAACAAGCATGGTATTGCTGAGAGAGCACCCTTGACCTCCGCAAAAAACAAACCCAAAACAGACCCCTAAATAACTTTAAGGCATCCTTAAGCTGCCTATAATACCATGGGAATGCCTCCGAAAACTAAAAAAAAAAAAAACTTACCTCAAAGGTCTCATATTTTTCCTCAACGGAGCTTTCCCGCGCAGATCCGAACAATGGTGGCTCCTCCTCACGCTCATCGTCTGCATCTTCTGACTTCGAGCAATAGAAAACATAATTTCAGTATCACAAAACATGTCTGGATATCCTCTTCAAAGCATGCAAGACCCCTTCCTCCAGCAAATCTACAAAATTTTCAAAGAAGGAAATAGACTCACTGGAACTAAGAACATCGTAGCGAAAAAAAAAAAATGAAGATTAAAAAAAAATTGAAGGATTCTCTACTGTACTCTCTGCTGAGAGAGCTCCATGGACCCCTCCACGATAAACACTAATAAAAACCAAACAGCCCCCAAATACCTTTAAGTGTATTCCAAAGCTGGCCTAAATACCATAGGATGCCTCGCAAAACAAAAAACCTACCTCAAACGTCTCACACTTTTTTCCTCAAAGGAAGCTTTCCCGCTGCTGAGTGCCGGATAATGGCGGCTCCTCCTCACAATCTCCGCGTGCAACGTCCGACTCTGAGCTGAAATAAAGATAATTCAACTATCACAAAACAGTACCTGATAACCTTTACAGAGGCATGTGAGATCCTTTAAAGCCAATCTACGCAAATAATTAATTCAAGGAGGAAGTAAACTCACTGACACAAAGAACAGTGTAGCTAGAAATAAAATGGAGGATTCTCTACATCTACAGGCTGGCATGGCTGACTTAAACTCAGTGGGAGATGAGGGAGTTAAAGGATAGTCTGGAGGATCTGTAATATGGAAAGAGGATAGAACCTCAGGATTGGAATATCCGGAAACAATCTCCACCGTGAACCTCCAATCTTATGTATGTATGTTGTTTATGTTCTTTATTTATATAGCGCCATTAATGTACATACAGTAGCGCTTCACAGCAGTAATACAGTGACAATCATATAGATAACAAATAATATAAATAACACATATAGGGGAGAAATGCTTCAGACATAAAGTAACATTTAGGAAAATAGTCCCTCGCTTTGAAGAGCTATAATCTAATTGTTTGTTGGAAGATGTACAGAGACCACCGTAGGAGGCATCATTCTGGTAACCACGTTTGCAGGGGCCAAGGTTTATGTATGCAGTATAAACTATCATCATAGAGCTTCTCATATGCTTCCTTAAGAAGGTGTGTTTTTGAGTTGGGTCTTAAAGATTGATAGTATGGTGCTTGTCGGTTATTGAGAGAAAGGACATTCCAGAGGTACAGGGCAGTAATTTAGAAAGGTTTAAAGTGGAGAGGGCTTTAGATAAAAAAAAAGGGGTAGAGAGAAGACAAGAGTCGGGATGGTGTATAGCAAGAAATTAGGGCTGAGATGTAAGCTTTAAAAGTGAGAGAAGAATTGAGTTTGTGATACAGGATTTTGATAGGAAGCCAGGAGAGGGATTTCAGCAGGAGAGACGCTGAGACAGATTTCGGAAAGAGTACAGTGATTCTAGCAGCATTTAGGATAGCTTGTAGGGGAAACAGGTGAGAGCAGGAAGGCGCGGACAGCAGGTGGTTACAGTAGTTGAGACGGGAGAGAATGATGGTCTGTTCAAGTTTTTTGCAGTGGAACAACAGAGGAAGGGCGTATCTATGTATACTGCGGAGGAAAAAATTACAGGTTTAGCTACCTTTTGAATGTGAGAGAGAGTCAAGTTTGGGGACTTCTGGGGGATGATAGTACTTCCAACTATAACGTATGCGGAAGGAGTAGTAGGGGCAAGGTTGTGGGAGGAAGTATGAGGAGCTCTGTTTTTGCCATGTTAAGTTAAGTCACGGAGGGCCATCCAGAAAGATATAGCAGCATGTGACATTCAAAACTTTGGTCTGTAACAGCAGGTGTAAGGTCAGGGATTGAAAACTAAATGTGTATGTCATCAGCATAGAGGTGATATTTGGACCCAAGTTACATAGTTAACATACGTTGTCATATAGATGAAGTTAAAAAGACGTAAGTCCAATAAGTTCACCTATGCTAATTTAGACAACAGATACTTTATTCTATTCTATACTTACTTATTGATCCAGAGGAAGGCAAACAAAAACCCCATTAAGGGAAAATTAATTCCTTCCTGACTCCAAGAATTGGAGTCGGATTAATCCCTGGATCAACATCCTTTCCATGTATACTTATTTGGTATATTCCTGTATACCTTTCCCATCTAAAAAGATGTCCAACCTTTTTTTGAACAATTTATTTGTAAATGCCAACACCAGTCTCCATGGGTAATGAATTCCACATTTTAATACTGCCCTACTGTAAAGAACCCTTTTCTTTGTTGCTAATGAATCTCCTTTCCTCCAACCTAAAGAGATGCCCCTGAGTCCTTTGTACTTCCCTTGAGATGAAGTTATTTGAAATCTCCTTGCACTGTCCCCAAATATACAGTATTTGTATATGTTATCATATTTCCTTCTTAAACCGCCTCTTTTCTAATGTAAATAAATCTAATTTAGATTGCCCCATCCCCTTGATTAATTTGGTGGCTCTTCTCTGCACTCGTCTCTAGTTTCCATAATGTCTTTTCTAAGGATGGTGGCCCAAAATTGTACTCCATATTAAGGTGTGGTCTTACTAACTGCTTGGTAAAGGGGCATAATTATTGTTTACTTCCCTTCCATCCATTCTCCGTTTAATGCAGATAAGATCGTGTTTGCCTATGGCAGCTACTGCATGACTTGGGCACTATTGCTAAGCCTGCTGTCTACAAGCACTCCCTAAATCCTTCTCCATCAAGGACTCCCCCAATTGATTCCCCATTTTATTTGTTAGTCACCAGTTTATTCTTGCATCCCAAATGCATAACCTTACATTTATCTGTATTAACCTCATATGTCATTTACCTGTCCATGTTTTCCAATCTCTCTAAGTCCTTCTGAGAGAAATGACATCCTGCTCTGATTCTACTACCTTACATAATTTAGTATCATCTGCCAATGGAGACTTTGCTTTCGATGCAACCTCAAAATCATTAATAAACAAGTTAGAAAGCAGGGTTCCCAGTACCGATCCCTGAGTACTCCACTTACGACTTTAGCCCAACATCAAAAATTTCAGTTTATGAAACCCTCTGTTGTCTATCCTTCAACCAGTTTTCAATCCAGGTGCATACATTATTACTGAGTCCAATTTGCTTTATTTTTTACACCAACCTCTTGTGTGGAACCGTACCAAAACCTTTGGAAAATCTAAGTAGACACATCAACTGCATTACCACCCTGGTCTAAATTCCTACTTACTTCTCCTCAAAGAAACAAAATAAGGTTAGTTTGGCATGATCTATCCTTCATAAATCCATGCTGACTATTACCAATGATTTTGTTTTCCATTAGGTATTCCTTAATATTATTGCGTATTAAACCTTCAAGTAGTTCCCCACTATTGATGTCAGTCTTACAGGTCTGTAATTCCCCATTGTGATCTAGCTCCTTTTTAAATATAGGCACCACATCTGCTTTACGCCAATCTTGTGATACTGAGCCTGTGGAAATTGAGTCCTTGAATATTTAATGTAATGGTTTGGCTATTACTGAACTTAACTCCTTGATAACTCTTGGATGTATGCCATCGTTCCCAGGTGCCTTATTTACTTTAATTTTTTTCAAGCCGCTTACTGTATGAACTTCCTTCCGCTCAGTTAACCAATTGTTCATTAATATGGAGGTTTTGGCTTCCTCCAGCGGCACTACTATTGAATTGATTCTTCCCTGGTAAACACAGAGGCATGAATGTGAGTAGGTCACCTAGAGAGAGTGTGTAAAGAAAAGAAAAGGTGTCCCAGACAGAGCCCCAGGTACCCCACAGAGAGATTGATGAGGAGAAAGGGTTAGCAAAAGACACTGAAAATATGATGGGAGATAGAAGAGGATATCGTGTATAATCTTTGTTATGAATACCAAAGGTATGGAAAATGTTAAGGAAGATGGTGTCCACAGTATCAAACACTGCAGACAGGTCGAGTAATATGAGCACAGTGTAATGACCCCTGTCTTTGGCAGCATGAGGTCATTTGTTATTTTAGTGAAGGCTGTTTCACTGGAGTGAGCAGTGCGAACGCCAGATTTTGAGGGTCTAGAGAGAGTAGGTTTTGAGAAAAGGGAGCAGCGAGAGAATACAAGATGTTTAAGGAGTTTAGAGTCAAGGGAGACAGGCCAATAGAAGAAGGTAGGGTCAAGCTTGCTGTTTTTGAGTAATGGTATAACTGTTGTCATGTTTGAAGGAAGAGGAAAGGTTATTTAAAGGGACTATTTAAAATTTGATTGACCTGGAAGAAAACAACCTGCAAAAGAGAGAGAATTGAACTTGTTGCCCACAATTCTCTAATATATATGTTTGTTTTGTTCCTCAGATTCAATGCTGGTTCGTAGAACTGAAATACCATGGGATCCTTCTAGAGTGAAGATACAGTCTTCGACACAGGTTTCCTTTAGTTCCATATTTTATTGTTGAGCCTCTCAATAAGTCTTAGTACAAGATAATGGCGTTATAGAAAGCAATTCGTGGGTGTTGGAGATTTTTCGCAGGGATTCAAGCAATGTAGATTTCACTAGACAAGGAAAAATCGATAGTGTTATGTCAGATATCACAATTAGCTTTACATAGATCAGTTAGTCATATGATGTTGTCATTGGGGATCAGTTTGGTTAGTTTTCTCTCTGCTCTGAGTTGTATTCCTCAAGCAGATGATATTGTTTTTTTCCAACTACAATGACCTTTAGCTTGTTATTATAGAGAAACATTTTATACAAAGCATCATTGATGTCGTTATCTGCTGTCTTGTAAACGGACCCAACTTAACTCCACCTGGAGATCTCCATTTGTAACAGCAAGTTGTTTCTTTTGCACTGTACAGTATGAAGCCAATTTCAGCAGTTTCACAGAGCATGGAATTAACCCTTTAAATTGAAACTTCAGTGCAGCTGAGTTTGAAACCCCCAAAAATCTAAAATATACGAAAACCCCAATAAAGAATGGACAACTTGACCGGCTGCACTGTTATCACGAAGGAGAGAATTGTTGCCTGATGTAGTGATAAAGGGGAAATGCTTCGCAATTCATGCTGCAATTTTTAACGGATTTTCAAACGTTCGATTGGCACGAGGAGGGAGGTGAGACTGCTCACAATGCTACGGAGGGGGAGGGAACTACATTAAATAGGGGCTTCCCCTTTAGGCTGGTTGGGCATAAGATGGCAAGCAATTTTTTTCTTGTTACTCGGCACACATTGATGGATTTCTGGGTAGCCTGTGTCTGAGCCCTGAAAAGAGGGATAGGAACCATCCCCCAACAACAGGCCCCCAACAGTGGGAGAATTGTATGTGCTCCTGGGAGGAGAGCACACTGTATGCACCAGTCTGCTCCAGTCCAATACCTGAGGAGGTAAGGCTTACTAACGACCTGAAACTTACCCTACAGGTACTACTAGTTATAGCCAGGGTAAACAGCCTTATACAATCATTAGGGAGACTATATCCCCTCCTGATCTGGATCTGTTGCCGCAATTACCTCAGGCTCACTGCTAGCTGTACAAACAAGAGACTTTATTGCATCAAAGCGAACAATGCTGATTTAGACACTGGTTTTAACAGACAAGGCTATAAGTATGGGACACTGGAACACCTGTCTGCCCTATAGACTATGGATCATGTGGCTGAGGAACATCACAGGGTCGGCTTACTTCAGATGTGGAGTACGAATGGAGTGACAGCCTCAACAGAACTCACAGACTAGAATGATTATTATGAGGATTTAGTAAGCCCCCAGAAGAAGAGACTACCAGAACAGAGGGTGTGCGAAGGACTCTACAAGGGACCGTGATCTGTGGGGGGAGTAAAACATTAATTTATTTTCTTACAGCATCAGATGTATAAAACTGGGAGACATATTTAGACCTAGGACACTGCCCCCCAGCCCTGAGAGATAATGCGATGTTAGTCCTCCCTGAAAAGATATGTGTTTTTTCTGGGATGATAAGATTAATGGTTTGATGCTCAGTTGCCCACACTGCACTGTACTGCCTACTTTTAAGGGAGGGGAGACTGCATATTGAAATGCTTACTAACACCTACTGCTAACAAGATTATAAATGTGTTATTAATGTGCCATGTGAATGTGTTTCAAAAACCATATATTCTAGTTACCTAGGGTCAAAGCATCACTGCCATCAGCAGGAAGACCATTAACAATGAATGGTTACAAATACAGTGACCTGGATTCGGGTTATGAAGAGCTCATGATATTTATATTCATACATTATGTTTTATTGTTATATATTTTCAGGTTATTAAAGGGTTTAATAAAATGATAGAGTCCACCCACCAATATTCATCTGGATGAATCCAAGGCTCTGGACTGGTGTGTCCTCTCCCCCACCCCCCTTCCCTCTCAGTAGTCTCTGTCACAAAATGCTGTTCCTGTTAAGGATTTCATTCTCATTGTTCCTGGGTTATTTTCACCACCCATACACCACCTACTGTAATCTTAATGTTTCCTTTTGGTTTTCTCTTCCCCTTTTGTCCCCTCTAGTTTTCCCTCCCAATTCCACTCCCCAATCTCAAAGGTGGCCCCCACCCCAATAATGTCTTTACCTGTATTCCGAGATGGAATGCAAAAATCAATGGAGCAATGTCACACTAAGACCTGTAGCGAGAAAGGAGAGATTGAGGCACCACTTTGGAGATGGATAAATACCTCACTATGGCTAACATCTCCCAATAAACATATTTCATTGAATGTAAAAGGCCTCTATTCTAATAGGCAGAGAACACTCACATTACATAATTTAAAAGATGGAGGGTGAATATATTCTTACTAGGTACTCTTTGAATGATCAAGACCCTACAATAATTTTAAGGAAACCTACCCAACCAAATTCTTCTCATTATTTATATCACAAATAGAAGGAGTAGCTATGTAAGGAAGGATGATGTTCCTTGTCAAATTCAGGGTGTCAAAGGATCTAGAAGTCAGATTCTTGATAATCCATGGCCTCCTCTCAGGAGCTAGTATGACACTGGTAAACGTACAGTACAGCTCCTAATGAACGACCATCGGATTTCTTAAAGATATCCTAGAATCCATAGGTGAGCGTTCTCTAAATCGTGAATAATTGGTGGGGATGTGACTATGGTTCAAAACCCAGAGATAGACAGGTCAAGTACTTCGGGTCAGTCTCATTCTGCATAATACATAAAACTGCTAAGAAATTCAAGGATTGATGAAGGCATTATCTCTAATAGACATATGGTGGGCACACACCAATGTCAGAGATATTATACATATTTTTCAGCACCTCGTAGCTCATAATTTTGAATAGACCACATTTTGGTCTCTTAAGATACTGTACAGATGCACCCACCAGTATCCGACGACTTGCCTGGGAAAATACTGTTGCTATCTCAGAGTAACCGCTGCAACATTTCTGTGGAGATTCTATAGCTCGGACAAATGACCAATCGGATTAACACAGTGGGGGTCCCTGCAGTCCTGCTGGCTGCATCTGTATATCAGAGGGGACATCTCAAGCTACAATTGGCCCACTAAAATGGTCAGACCATGTGACTATAAACTTACATTTAGGAATCCCATGTACCTGCATTAAGCAGATGCAACGGCATCTAAATGACTAAATTACACTAAGATAGAGGCTAAGATGAAGGACTCATTAGTAGACTATTTTAGTCTGAATAAAGCATCAGTTGATTCTCCGGACCTCTTATGGGAAGCGCATAAAGCCGCAATTAGAGGAACCATCATCTCAATTGCTTAACATTAGAATAAGCATATATTTAATGTAACAAAAGAATGAACAGAGAAAATAGTGAGTTTTTAACAGAAACACTAAAATTGCCATTATCAAAAGAATTACATAGCTCTAATGCTGGTCATGAGTTAAATAAAGTGTCACGGGAGACCAGGTTTATTATACACCTTTACCAGGATCATTCATTGAGCAAAACAAGATAATGAAATAAATTGTAGTTTATTCACAGAAATATGCATACACACAGTGCAACACAAAATACAGATGAAAAGCACACTTACTAGACTGTTCAAAGTGCAGGTAACTCTAAATAAGAGTTTTTCCCTGACCAGTACTTAGCCTGAAATCCTCTGGTTCCCAAATCGAAGTGAAGTTCCTAATGCCACCGCTCCCTTCTCTTCTGAGAACTTGGATTCTTTTGACTGTGGGTTAGTACCAAACATCCTGGAACTAAAATTAACTTGCAATCCCAGCCGCGACCGCTACGGTCGATTATTAGAATTTAGCCGCAAAAAGTGGGATTTTTTCCAGGCAGACTTTTCTGAAGCCGGTGCTCTGCTATTCGCATAAGACCACTTTTGAAAAGCCTACCCGTACTTCTGGTGTTCAGAATCTCAAATATTATTGGCTCCAGGGTTTATTATAGTATTTTGGACTCCATTCACAAAATTCTATAGCCAATCAGAGCATGGGAACTTTCTCAGTAGCCAATCAGAGTGAAGCCGGTCTGAAAAGCCAGGTAAGCGGGGAATCTGAATTTGCCAAGGGACATGCACAATTTACCACCTCCGTCCCTTGCTATTCAGATGACACCCGCTGGGTCAGGCTCCTCCAGGTCTGGCAGAACAAATTGCAGCCCGGACGACTGCCATTGCTCCCAGGACGTGGATACTTGAGCCCTTCCCTGCTACCCAAATGGAGTTCACACCTCTGGCATCCTCTGGCTACTTTGAACTCCGATGCCCACTAGACTTACTGGCACCAACTTGGAAGCCCTGAAAGTCCCCACACACTAACCAAGGGACTTAGATTGGACTCTAAGAATCCCCTCACAACATTATATTTATTGTTGGAGTGCCCATGAACCCCAATACAGGTTCTGGGCTACCTGAGCATTAACTGGGTATCCCCCTTAACCTAGGAACCACACATAGTTACATAGTAGATGAGGTTGAAAAAAAGACGTAGGTCCATCAAGTTCAACCTATGCTAAATTTAAACAACAGATACTGTGGGCCTCATGCAGAGAGCAGTGCTATTAACAATCTCGCCATTTTCCGGCGAAAATCACGCTAAAAACAGCCGAAAATGGCGAGGTAGGAAAAAAGCGCCATTTTTTTTTTTTATTTGAAAATCTCGCCGCGCGGCTGGCGAGAAACTACATCTCGCCAGTCTGAAAAATATCCAAATTCAGAAAGGCGCGCTCGCCATCTAGCGGCTGTTTTTGGCGCGATTTTCTTCAATTTTCTCCGCCAACTAAAGTTGGCAAGAAGCAGGAGCTCGCCGACTATAGGGGAAAAAAAAAATGCGCGATTTTTTTTCTCTCCCTTTCAGCTGCGCGCATCTCTTTATTTACAATTCTCCACATGCAGTAATGCTAAAAATAGCGGATTTCGCCCATTTCTGCATATGGAGAATAAAACTCTCCATTAAAGCTACTTTTTCTTAAACTCTCCAATTTATTCTAGCGCTGCTCTCTGCATAGGCCCCTGTATTCTATATCTACACTTACTTATTGATCCAGAGGAAGGCAAACAAAAAACCCCATTAAGGGAAAAAATGAATTCCTTCCTGACTCCAAGAATTGACAATCGGATTAATCCCTGGATCAACATCCTTCCCATGTATACTTATTTGGTATATCCCTGTATACCTTTCCCATCTAAAAAGATGTCAAACCTTTTTTTGAACAAATCTATTGTATCTGCCATCACCGTCTCCATGGGTAATGAATTCCACATTTTAACTGGAGGATTAGGAGCATGTACTGTACGTTTACCAGTGTATACTAGCTCTGAGAGAGGGCCATGAATTATCAAGAATCTGACTTCTAGATCCTTCTGGACACCCTGAATTGACAAGGAACATCATCCTTCCTTTACATAGCTACTCTTCTTTATTTTGCTATTAAATAATGAGAGAATTTGGTTGGGTAGGTTTCCTTAAAATTATTTGTAGGGTCTTGATCATTCAAAAGAGTCTCTAGTAAGAATATATCATCCTTCCATCTTTTAAATTATGTTAATGTGAGTGTTCTCTGCCTATTAGAATAGAGGCCTTTACATCAATGAAATATGTTTTATTGGGAGATGTTTAGCCATAGGGAGGTATTTATCCATCTCCAAAGTGTGCCTCAATCTCTCCTTCTCGCTACGGTCTTTAGATGTGACATTGCTCCTATTGATTTTGCATTCCATCTCGGATACAGGTAAAGACATTATTGGGGTGGGGGTAACCTTTGAGATTGGGAGTGGAATTGGGAAAAACTAGAGGGGACAAAAGGGGAAGAGAAACAAAAAAGGAAACATTAAGATTACAGTAGGTGGTGTATGGGTGGTGAAAATACCCAGGAACAATGAGAATGAAAATCTTAACAGGAACAGCATTTGTGCACAGAGACCTACTGTAGGGGGAAGGGGGTGGGGAAGGAAACACCAGTCCAGAGCCTGGATCATCCAGAGGAGTATTGGTGGGTGGACTCTATCATTATATTAAACCCTTTAATAACTGAAAATATATAACAATAAACATACTGTATGAATATAAATATCATGAGCTCCTTCATAACCCAAAACCAGGTCACGTATTTGTAACCATTCATTTGTTAATGGTCTTCCTGCTGATGGCAGTGATGCTTTGACCCTAGGTAACTAGAAATATGGTTTTTGAAACACATTCACATGGCACATTAATAAAACATTTATAATCTTGTTAGCAGTAGATGTTAGTAAGCATTTCTATGAGTATCCCCCCTCCCCAAAAGAGGCAGTACAGTGCAGGTGGGGCAACTGAGCATCAAACCCATTAATCTTATCATCCCAGAAAAACACATATCTTTTCAGGGAGGCCTAACAATCGCATTATCTCTCAGGGCTGTGGGCAGTGTCCTAGGTCTAATATTGTCTCCCAGTTTTATACATCTTGATGCTGTAGAAAATAAATTAATGTTTTACTCCCCCCAAGATCACGGTCCCTTTGTAGAGTCCCTTGCAAGCCCTCTGTTCTGTAGTCTTCTTTCTGGGGCTTACTCAAATCCTCATAAATAATCATTCTAGTCTGTGAGTTCTGATTGAGGCTGTCACTCCATTGCGTACTCCACATCTGAAGTAAGCCGACCCTGTTGATGTTCCTCAGCCACATGATCCATAGTCTATTAGGGCAGCAGGTGTTCCAGGGTCCCATTACTCTTATAGCCTTGTCTGTTTTAAAACCCAGTGTCTTAGATCAGCATCTTGTTCCGCTTTGATGCAATAAAGTCTCTTGTTTGTACAGCTAGCAGTGAGCCTGGGTAATTGCGGCGGCAACAGATCCAGATCAGGAGGGGATATAGTCTCCCTAATGATTGTATAAGGCTGTTTACCTCTGGCTATAACTAGTGAGTACCTGTCAGGGTAAGTTTCAGGTCCGTTAGTAAGCCTTACCTCCTCAGGTATTGGATGGAGCAGACGGTTGCATACAGTGCTGCTCTCCTCCCAGGAGCACGTACAAATTTCCCACTGTTGGGGCCTCTGTTGTTGGGATGGTTCCTATCCCTTTTTCAGGGCTCAGACACAGGCTACCCAGAAATCCATCAATGTGTGCCGAGTAACAGAGAAAAATTGCTTGCCATCTTTAGCCCAACCAGCCTAAAGGGGAAGCCCCCTATTTAATGTAGTTCCCTCCCCCTCGTAGCATTGTGAGCAGTCTCACCTCCCTCCTCGTGCCAATCGAACGTCTTGATAAATCCGTTAAAATCTGCAGCATGAATTTGCGAAGTTCATTTCCCCTTTATCACTACATCAGGCAAACATTCTCTCCTTCGTGAATAACAGTGCAGCCTGGTCAAGTTGTCCATTCTTTTATTGGGGTTTTCGAATTTTTATTTAGATTTTTGGGGGTTTCAAACTCAGCTGCACTGAAGTTTCAATTTAAAGGGTTAATTTGGATGCTCTGTGAAACTGCTGAAATTGGGCTTCATACTGTACAGTGCAAAAGAAACAACTTTGCTTGTTACAAATGGGAGTACTCCAGGTGGGTTAAGTCTGGTCCGTTACACAGACAGCAGATAAACGACATTCAATGATGCTTTGTTATAACAGATGTTTCTTATAATAACAAGCTAAAAGGTTCAATTTTAGTTAGGAAAAAAAACAATATCACTCCTTGCTTGAGGAATACAACTTCAGAGCAGGAGAGAAACATCTAACCAAAAGACTGCTCTCTTCTATAACTGACAACATCTTATCTATGACTAACTGATGCTTGGGATTGTAAAATGGCTCAACAATAAATATTGGAACTAAAGGAACCTGTGTCGAAGACTGTATCTTCACTCTAGAAGGATCCCATGGTATTTTCAGTTCTTACGAACCAGCATTGAATCTGAGGAACAAAACAAACATATATATTTAGAGAATTGTGGGCACAAGTTCAATTCTCTCTTTTTGCAGGTTGTTTCTTCCAGGTCAATCAATATAATAGTCCCTTTAATAACCTTTCCTCTTCCTTCAAACATGCAACAGTTATACCATTACTCAAAACAGCAAGCTTGACCCTACCTGTCTTTCTATTGGCCGTCTCCCTCTGACTCTAAACTCCTTAAACATCTTGTATTCTCTCGCTTGCTCCCTTTTCTCAACACCTATCTCTCCTAGAACCTCTAAAATCTGGCGTTCGCACTGCTCAATCCACGAAACAGCCTCACTAAAATAACTAATGACTCCATGCTGCCAAAGAAGGGGTCATTACACTGTGCTCATATTACTCGACCTCTCTGCAGTGTTTGATACTGTGGCCACCATGTTCTCCTTAACATTTTCATACCTTTGGTATTCGTAACAAAGCTCTATACCGGATATCCCTTATATCTCCCATCATACTTTCAGTGTCTCTTTGCTAACCCCTTCTCCTCTATCGATCTCTCTGTGGGGGTACCTTGGGGCTTGTCCTGGACCTTTTCTCTATTCTCTTACACACTCTCTCTAGGTGACCTAATCACATACTTTGCCTCTGTGTACCGGGAAGAACAATTTCAATAGTAGTGCCGCTGGAGGAAGCCAAAACCTCCATATTAATGAACAATTGGTTAATAGGAGGGGGGGAGTTCATAAGCGGCTTGAAAAAAAATAAGTAAATAAGGCACCTGGCCACGATGCTATACATCCAAGCGTTATCAAGAGTTAAGTTCAGTAATAGCCAAACCATTACATAAATTTAAGGACTCAATTTCCACAGGCTCAGTATCACAAGATTGGCGTAAAGCAGAGGTGGTGCTATATTTAAAAAAGGAGCTAGATCACAACTGGGGAATATAGACCTGTAAGACTGACATCATAGTGGGGAAACTATTGAAGGTTTAATACGCAATAATATTAAGGAATACCTAATGGAAAAACAAAATCATTGGTAATAGTCAGCATGGATTTATGAAGGATAGATCTGCCAAACATAACTTATGGTTTCTTTGAGGAGGTCAGTAGGAATTTAGACCAGAGGTAATGCAGTTGATGTGGTCTTACTTAGATTTTCCAAAGGCTTTGATACGGTTCCACACAAGAGGTTGGTGTAAAAAATAAAGCAAATTGGACTCAGCAATAATGTATGCACCGGATTGAAAACTGGTTGAAGGATAGACAACAGAGGTTTTCATAAACTGAAATTTTTGATGTTGGGCTAAAGTCGTGAGTGGAGTACCCAGGGATCGGTACGGGAACCCTGCTTTCTAACTTGTTATTAATGATTTTGAGGTTGGCATCAAGAGCAAAGTCTCCATCTTTGCAGATGATACTAAATGTGGTAAGGTAGAGAATCAGAGCAGGATGTCATTTCTCTCAGAAGGACTTAGAGAGATTGGAAACATGGACAGGTAAATGACAGATGAGGTTAAATACAGATAAATGTAAGGTTATGCATTTGGGATGCAAGAATAAACTGGTGACTAACAAATAAAATGGGGATAAATTGGGGGAGCCTTGATGAGGAGAAGGATTTAGGAGTGCTTGTAGACAGCAGGCTTAGCAATATGCCCAAAGTCATGCAGTAGCTGCAAAGGCAAACAAGATCTTATCTGCATCAAAAGGGCAATGGATGGAAGGGAAGTAAACATAATTATGCCCCTTTACAAGCATTAGTAAGACCACACCTTGAAATGGAGTACAATTTTGGGCACCAATCCTTAGAAAAGACATTCTAAACTAGAGAGAGTGCAGAGAAAGAGCCACCACATAATAAAGGGGATGGACATTCTACTTATGAGGAGAGGCTAGCTAAATTAGATTTATTTACATTAGAAAGAGGCGTCTAAAAGAGGATATGATAACTAATACAATATATTCAGGGACATACAAGGAGCTTTCAAAGAAATATTCATCCCACGGCAGTACAAAGGACTCGGGCCATCCTTTAAGGTTGGAGGAAAGGAAATTTCACAGCACAAAGGAAAGGGTTCTTTACAGTAAGGGCAGTCAAA
>WSYH01006431.1:0-38322 GCA_036426205.1 Ascaphus truei
ATATATATATATATATATATATATATATATATATATATCAATATATATATATACACACACACATGCATATACACACACACACAGTATATCTATCTCTTTGTGTGTATCTATCTATCCTGTTATACACACACAATATTCCAAAATAAAGCAGGCACTGCCTTAGACCTTGAGGAAACACCCACCCAAAGCTGAAACGTCGATTCAATATACAGTATTCTGCACCTTTCTCCTTCGGTTAGTGCCGGTTTTATTTTTTAATTATTATAGATCATCAGCATCACCGAACTGTTCGGAGCCCATGATGCTGCTTCTACAGGTGATACCACCTAATGGACAATTCAGAACAGATGGCAAACCTTTGTCATATAGTATTGCTGTTGAGTTAGGGATAATATGTTGACAACGTGCATTCTACAAATTAGCATGCATAGTGACTGCCTAATGAAATACATGCTCATCTCCCAAACACAGACCACGGAAGAGATGTCTGTGGGCTGTATGATATGAAAATGTGAAGCCTTTCTCTTCTTCCAAACAGATGATCTAACAGGAAACTACAAACCTCTGAGTGGAACAATGTGTGAATAGAGCATTCTTACAGCCTATTCTTTTGATGCAATGGAATTTTCATGTGACAGTGAGGCACATGTTATATAATAGAAGGTATTAAAAGATTTACAGCAGCTGGGGTATAAAAACAATATTAAGCTGATGTTCCATTACTAGTAGTCATCTAAATTAATATTTATATTGACCCATAAAGGACATTGTGTGGCTAAAGATTAAATTCCAATATTACGGGTTTGATAGTACGAATAGGATGTTTTCCCATTTTTGTTAGCTCTACGAATTGCAAATGTACATTTTTGGGTGAGCCAGCAGATTGTGGTTGGGTACACACATCAATGGAAATGATGGATTTATGAAAAGTTAAATCCTTTGTTCAGTGCACATGTATTGCAAAACAAACCAGTGTTCTATGCTCATACCAATGGGCTTAACAGTTCGGTAACAGCTGGTCTAATGTTAGAAAGACAACAACTGGTTAGGAACGTATAAGAAATAATTAACAATATTAATTATAGCATTTATATAAAGCAAGATTCTATGCAACTCACTGAAATATGACACTGTGAGCGCTATACACTATATAGTTGTGTATCACAACTTTGTGGTTCGGTCATTACAACAAAATATGTTGGCTTTAAAATGTGCAATCTTACTGTAAATATGATGCCCCGTGCAAACCTCCTAATCAGACTTTCAAGAGCTCAGGCATGCACATTTATTTGACAGATAAACATGGAGACACACACATGCCATTATGCGGATCAAATAACCTCTCACTATAGTTACTTCTCAAACCTCATGTGGAGTTTAATGGGAGCAAACCAAGTCATTTGATGAAGATGAGAAACAGTATGAAAAGCTGAAATGCCTCCATGTAATGCCAAGATGCCTTGTTTGATATCTGGATGCAATGGATGCCATAATAGCAGTACCAAATGAAGATGTTTTTGTGCAGCTGCTTTATGCTGTACAGAATTAGACTACTACATTTTCAGCATTGTATTCCCAGGATAGGGGCGGCCAACTCCAGTCCTCACGGGCCACCAACAGGTCAGGTTTTAAGGATATCCCTGCCTCAGCACAGGTGGCTTATTGAGCAAGATTAACTCATAACAGAGATGACAAGAGCACACTGAAATTATAATATAAATTTTTAGATAACATGCATGAAATGGTCAAATGAACTATTTATTGGTTTCACTGAACCAATGTTCCTTTGTTTCACTTTAGCTGGAAGACAATTTACTTACGGTTGTTTTTATTTTATTTTTTTTAAAGAATTTTGGAAGATCTTAAAACGACCCCGATAAAAATTCATGTGAACAGACAATAAAGCTCTAGTATAAAAATGGGGCAATAGTTTTATGGAAAAAATATATACTTTTATTTTAAATATTACTTTCAAAGATATTCTGACTATCGTTTGTAATGTGTGTTTTGCCCAATTTACATTGTACATCATTGAGTTACATTTAGGTGAAAGTACAAATGGCAACAATTTCGGATTGGGTCCACTGTGCAAATTGGAATTTGCAGTGAAACCTTTGACATTTAAACTATGCTAAAAACTTCACTGAGCTGCCATAATTTGTGTCATATGTAGTATGAAAGGACTAATAAAATACCTGAATTGTAACTATTCCAGTCTAGCAGTTTGTAAGATCTGGTGTTACCCATTATTCCGACAAAGGCTGAGTTCAAAACAGCAAATTAGTAGGTCAGTTATAGAAGCAGAAGAGTGAGCAAAAAACACTACAAACAAGAACACAATTGACAATACCACTCCACAGAAACATTACACAGACAGGTCAGTTAAAAAGCGGGTGAAATTGAAAAGAAAACACAGTAGGTCAGGGATAGCCAACTCCAGTCCTGAAGGTTTTCAGGTTATTCCTGTTTCAGGACAGGTGGCTCAGTCAGTGGCTCGGTCGAAGATTGAGCCACCTGTGCTGAAGCTGGGATATCCTGAAAACCTGACCGGTTAGATCTTGAGGACTGGAGTTGGTTCCTCCTGGTGTAGAACATGATACTGCGACCCAAGGCTCGTCATGGCCAGATGTTCTGCAGTCATTATATCCACCTGTCTGGTAACAAGTTCATGTAAGAACCCTGTCCTGCTCTAAAGCTAAGGACAAGCAATCTGAATGCATACACATGTCAACTAAACATTAAGAACAAGTACTGCAAGAGGCACATTCACATATACAGTACCATATGCCACACATAATACTGTCTCATAGAAGACAAAGGAAGGATTGAAGAAACATAGCGACATGAGGAGCACACGGACATTATACCTACCTGAAGAAAACGTATGCCAATAGTTAATATTATGGCGATAAATAAAATTAAGCTTGCGCTTCCAAATGACACTTTTATTACACAGTGTTGGAGCCTGTGACCACTTACAAAGGGGACAATACAAGTGTCCTGCTTCAATGAGCTTTCCTTAAGCTCTAAAATGACATGGGACAATAGTCTAAAATTGAATCTTTTTTTAAGATTATGAAAATACATAAGACGCACTAAAAATAATAGCGCTGTAAAACACCCAGCGGTGTGTGTGCTGCATTAATAGCTAATAGTCATTTGTAAAACTGTAAGCACAAGCAGAGCTCTAGTGAGATTGGCACGAGAGCCTCCATGTCTGAGAGATCTGGTATTCTGGGAAAGAAGGGAGTGGAACAGCATAATACGGCTTGTGACCCACATGGCATTATAAGGGCACACATTCCACACCTGCATCAAGAAAGGGAAGTGGGGTATTAAGCCCATGGCAAGATGTTAATGTAGTACTGTACTGTAGGTACAAACATACTGCGTGCTTTGTCCAAACTAAGGAAATGGACACACTTATTTAACGATAATCTGCTTTTTCCTACAGCGTTACAATGGTTAAACAAGCAAATATTTATTTCTTCTCCATGAAATTGTGTCCTGGGAGATTTCCTTTGTTTACTTGAACCAAAACGGAGAGGATTTTGTATATAAAGTGTTCCATTGTTAATCTTAAGTATAGAACTACTGTAAGGGAGCTCCTATTTAACAATTAACCTTTTACAAATCTACTTGCGTGTGTTTTTCTTTTAAGTGTCCCAGAGCAGTGCTGCAGATATACTTGGTACATTTCAAAGATTGGTCTATTCACAGCTACATACAATACAGTTCAATCCTTGCAGGGGCCACCAGTTACTAACATTATTCAAATACAGTACAGTATGCAAGTTCAGTTTGGTTAATGGACAGACAAGTAATGGTAGAATAAGGTACAGTAAGCCAACATAGATCTTTATTTAGATCTGTGCTCTGACTTGAAGTATTGGTAATTCTACAAACTCATACTGCGATGATTAGGAAGCATGCCTCTGCCCCGAGCCCTGCCTGCAGCAGCATACATAACGACTGGTGCAAGTAATAGTCACGACTACTCACTCACTTTGTGAAACGTTTAAAATGCGCTTTAGTAATAGTTCCATGGAAAAGCCAGCGGGTAACAGTATCATGTTAGTTTAACTTATAGCACGATACTCAAGCAAGAGGGTTTGTCATGGAATAAATAAGTCCAATTTATTTATTTTATTTCCATAGATCAGTGGGAGAAAAATCAATGTTTCTCTATTTAAATATACATTCATTTAACAGAATGGAACGGCAGAATATGTGGTGTGTTTTATTGTTTTGACCATGGACTACTTTTCCTATTTTGGCAAATTCTTTTATGGTGCAGCTTTTGATTAGAAATAGCAATGGGTTAAAAGCCCCAATATCAGAGTCACAATGCAAAAAGAACGCAAGTCGGGTCAATATAAACGTACCAGGATTGTGAATCCGATCCAAAAGCTTCACAGAGCGAGCGCTGACAACCCCACCGACGTGAACGAGGAACCCCGGGGGGAAGGCTGTCAGGGTGAAAAAGGGAAACTCCTACAAAGAGATTAAAAGGAGATACAATATTGTCAATTCACACTGACCATGTTAAAATCGCATCCCGAACAGCATAGTATTAAGCATGTTTACATTGAAGAGTATAAGGGGTTACATTGAAGAGTATAAGGGGCTATATAACACCCCCTGATCAGTAATATTGTTTCTTTTTCACAGTATGGTTCGGTGAGGTACCAGGAGGTCTGGGATAATACACAATTGTGGTCTGGGCACTTTTGGAAGACCTAGGTTGAACGTACAGTATGTGGTCATGCAGTTTACCATCTGTTTCCCAAGAGAACAGAATAAGGTGGAATGCGTTGGCATGTTTGTGGGAACGGAGTGAAACTGCAGCCTTATGAGAATCTTTACGGGATTGGGGGAAATACTTTCTACATTTAAAAAAAAAAAAAAGAAGAAGAGGAGGGGTTTGATAGAATGGTTCAACTCAGGGACAGTATCATTAACCTTTAGGATAAAACTAAAATAATGCTGAGGATTGCACTTTCAAGTATGTACATAACTGGTAAGATTTACCCACTAAGGTGCGAGGTGTAAGACGGGTTCTCAACTCCAGTCCTCAAACCCCCCCCCCCCCTCCACCCCCAAAAGGTTAGGCTTTATGGATATTCCTGCTTCAGCACAAGTGGCTCAATTAGTGGCGCAGTCGAAGACTGAGCCACCTATGCTGAAACAGGGATATCCATAAAAAACCTTGACCAGTTGGGTGGGGGGTGGGGGGCGGGGGGGAAGGGGGTCATGAAGACTAGGGCCGAGAACCCCTGGACGGTGTTTGTCTCCTAAGATTAAAAAAAAAAAACAAATAACGTTTTCTAACTAGGGGCTATAAATGAATTTCTGCAATTTGTGACTGTGCTCATTCTACAACCCAGAAGCCAAAGTTTTCTGTGCAAAAAGAATAGGCAATAGTGTATCTGTATATGCAATGGGCACTTCTCGTCATTTCTGCACACACAAACGCATAAAAGTATTACCAAGCCAATATTTATGTATTTATATATTTTAGTAATTAGGAACAAGTAGGACTCAAGAGCCACATAAAAAATGTGGCCTTTTGATTTTTGCTGTAATGTATTAAGAAATGAAATATAAAATCTTAACTACATTTTGTAAATCAATATAAATAGTTTTACAATCCGAAAGATGTACAAATTGGCCAGCTTTTGCGGTAAAGTGTGTGTAAATATCACTTAAAAATGGCTTCATGACTAATGCACGTAAAGAAGACTTGTGTATCATAAACGGCTGCTTTTAATGATGAAATAATGCTTTGTAAGGCAATGGGTGTCATTAAAGCAACTGAAATATGCCCCCAAATCTTTTACCTAACAAAGCTAGTACCCTAGCAGTACCCTTACCTACCTTTCAGCACCGGAGAGTCGGAAACTTAAAATGGAGCATTGGATAAATTTTTCATGGGCGCTATTATGGACCACAAATGCATCCAGACATTATTAATGATTAGGTTTCGGTTAAATTAGTTCCAAGAATCCTTAACTCCTGGGCAGCAGATTTGGTTAAACACCACAACAATTCATCATCAGAACATGCAAGTTAAAGCTACGCACCACAACAGAGCAAAACCCAAAAGGTGTTTCTAGCACAACCTTCAGACATGGGAACGATGGTGCGCAATATAAACACTAATGAACTCCCTCACTGTTGGGGGGGGGGGGGTTAGGGGAAGGGGCTGAAATGACTTGTTCTAATAGGCTTTATGTCCATCTGGTTGCAAAGTTGTTTGGGGATCCAGTCTTTGAATCGGGATAAATCACTTACTTTCCGTTCGTCTGCAGGGCTCTTGTTGATAAATACAATAGAAGTGAGGGTGCGACATGGCGTTTCAAAATCACAGAAAGAACACACATCTATACATGGCTGTGCAGAAAGTGAATAAAAAGGTCAGAGCATTACCTCTTGGTCATAGGCTGATGAAATCTGACCAGAAAGAGTAAATGGTAGCATTGGTTGTCCTGAATGAGGCTCACAGCTTAAGTTCGGACAGTTAATGTGTAACCTTCTTTCATGGCTGATTTTATCAGCTTGTGACAAAGCAGAAACACATGAGCACATATGTGTATGTAGACAGAAATACATACTATACTGCGTGTGCTGTGGAGTATTTATACTACATACACATAGAATAATATCAGGTTAAACAACATGCATGTCTGTAGCAAACAAACATTAATTGTATGATGAGTACATGGTAAATGGAAAAGGGATTTTCAGGCTTTCCAAAGGATGTATTCTCCTACACTAGTATAAACACCACGGACAAAGGCCCCCCTACACACAGAAACCAGAACCACAACTCCCCCTGCTGGGCAGATAGAGTAAACCCGGATACAACTACCTTCCACCAATACAAGGGTGGACAACTCCAGTCTTCAAGGGCCACATACAGGCCAGGAATTAGGGATATCCATGCTTCAGCACAGGTGGCTCAATCTGTGGCTCAGTCGAAGACAGTCAGCTGTGCTGAAGCAGTGATGTCCCTTGAGGACTGAAGTTGTCCTCCCCCGCACCAATATTTTCACCTACAGACGTAGCAGCCGTTATCGCTCCCGCTGACGCATTGCAGCGGGCCATACACAACGTGCCATACACAACGTGCCAGCAACCGCCATTGCAAATACATTAGCCATGTGCAAAAAAAAGGGGGTGGGGCTAACGCGCCAGTGGGGGGCAATAACGCCTACTACATCTGTAAGTCCCCAAAATACGCTTCCCGCTCACTGCGAACGGGCAAGATTTTCCCCTTTAAGTTGAGATAATTTTGCTGAACACACTTTGTACTAGAAATTCAAATTGATGAATATTACTATTATATATTTTTTGTAAATCTACATTAACCTCATTTATATGTTTAACATTTTTGATATATTTAAAGATAATTGAAATTATTCTACATTTGGTATTGTAATGTCCCGAATAATGAAATAATCCCTTTAAATATATATTGCATTTTCTCCAGATTTCAAGTTTTCTTTAGATTTCACACATTTACTTTAAAAGCAGCCCCCCTCTACATAAGCACCCTTTATTCGCTGCAGGATTGGAACCGGCTATTTTTACCTCTAGGGACCCAGAGATACGTACCGCTGAAATTACCAGTATTACCTTACTGCTTTTTAATGGGAACTAACCTGTCCATCCAATAAATTAGGTTGCAATCTCCTATTGTATACAAGAAATATACCTACCGATCAACCAAATACAGCATAGATATATAATAATATTCACATGGTGCATAAAGGGAAGATAATGAGTATCGGTACAAAAAAAATGGTTGATTGGGAGACCCTGGGATACTGTAGTTCCCTCCCAACCGGTGTCTTCCATGAGTGTAACCTATAAGGGATTATTTTTTGGATGATTTCTCTCAATGAACCATTTTTTATACCCATGCAATCATTCTATTGGCCTGAGACTTCAAGGCCATTTTGTTTCCCCTAGAATTTCACTGGTACGGTATCTCGGGAAATCGGGCAGTCCCTGGAACTGTAGGAGACTCCCTGGTTCCCATCCTATAATAAGTTGGGGTTGGGAAGGAGTAGAGGGGATTGCTGCTCTAAAATATGAGATGACTCGGTTTAAGACACACCCACAGCCACAGCCCAAGGCAGGAACAAATTTGCAGACCGTATTTCTCAGGAAAGATCGTAACAAATCACTAATGAGCAAAAAATCCTACAATACTGTAAGAGGAATTATTTATAGAGAAGAGTTTGATACTTCTTTGTGAATATGCATGTGTACATCAACATGTACTTAGGCATACTTTCTTATTTTCATATATCATTATGTGATCTACAATTTCACTTAAGTCAGACAAGATGCAGGCAGGGTGGTAATGAATCCGAAGGCAAGAAATGCAATACGTTCCCTATCTAAATGGCCGTGCAACACACTGCTATGAAATACACTGCATGCTATCACTTATCCTTGGTGGGCTTGGGACACTAAAACAGCCTCGAGCAAATAGCCTCAATCATTCTGTTCATGATTTAAACCAGAAACATAGAAAATGGTATTGATCAGAAGATCTGGTAGCCACAAATGCAGGTGATGCAGTGCACAGCAAAGATACAGGATACACCGGAACAGCAGCAGTAAAATAAAAGTCCTTTATTATAACTTCATGGTGCAGACAGGGATGGGTGCAAAAAGCCTCCTTCTCTTACGCGTTTCACGCCTATAAGGCGCTTCGTCAGAGAGTTTTATTTTACTGCTGCTGTTCCGGTGTATCCTGTATCTTTGCTGGGCACTGCATCACCTGCATTTGTGGCTACCATATCCTCTCCTACCTGCAGAAGCACGCATCCTGGAAGGCTACAAGGGAATGGTCACGTGAGTTGGTACTTTAACTGTACTTTGGGGTATTTTATTGGTGTTATCAGGCAGTTGTCAGACCCAGTCCACATTGGCAGTGAGGGAGTGGGGCTCATATATCTCCATCACCCACACTCACCAGGACATTATATTTGGGCACAGACACTCATGCTCACCCATATATACCTCATTACTCACCCTTATACCTGCACCTAGCCATCTTCAATCAAGCATTCATTGCATCATAGATGTACAACCATCACGGTCATTAGAGCACTATCACTGAACTTTGTTCACCTACCCTTGATCAGAAGGTCACTGCATTTTACCAAGCTATTAATAGCCATTCCACAGTCCGTAGCACATGGATTTTATGGCAATTTTATAATTGTACCACGGTCAGGAAACAATAGGCACCAAGTCTATACTGTAATTCTATCTACACAGGTAACATGTACAGTAGCTGCTCTTTGTGCAATCTAGGAGAACAGGTTACTGAGCAGATACAGTCTCAAGAAAGGCGAATTCTGTCCATCCTCTTATCTACATACCAGGGACATCTCAGCCTAAATTTTGCAACATTGGTATGTGTGTAGGTATAATATATATACATATATATATTATATACATATATACACACACGATCTCTCTCTCGATCTCTCTCTCTCGATCTCTCTCTCTCTCGATCTCTCTCTCTCTCGATCTCTCTCTCTCTCGATCTCTCTCTCTCTCGATCTCTCTCTCTCTCGATCTCTCTCTCTCTCTCTCTCTATATATATATATATATATATAAAATCTCGTGTGTGCGCGTGCATGTATGCATGCATATACACCCCTCTTTACCCATTATATAGGAATGGGGGGAAACTAGTGTTTTTACTTTCCTTTAAGAACATATTCCAAACAAAAATAGAGCACCCAAGTGTTTATTCATTATTAATTAAAATAAATCACGTGTCAACTTAATATGCAAAATTAACAGCGTTTTGCCATGGACGAGAACTGGCAGCCAAACAAACCTATTCTAAGCAAAGCCGAAAATATGGAAACGAAATGTACAGACATGCTAAGGATCAGTGAAGCATGAAAGAAATGCAGTGGGCTTGCCAAGTCCAATATTGCTGTAAATATGAACATAACATTAATATAACAGATATTATAACGTTTTAAGAGGCTGTACTTTGCAAAAACAGGCAATACGGGCAAAGTCAAAAGAGGGCCAAACAGCAAGGTCACACAGCTTTGTGTTTGTGTTTCGAGGAACATACCCGCCTTCTACAGAACCTATGTGGGGATCCTCCCTTAGCCAGGAATAACACAAGAAACAAAAACATCAATCATCTTTTCAGATCACATTACTCCAAATACACAATGCCCCAAATCTGAATGAGCTTTAATCCTGAGATTAATGAAACAGAAGTGGTCTCTATTCATGCAGGTGGTGCCTATACAAGACCAGCAAGAGCCCAGCCTGTACCAGGCAATTCATAAGGGAACGCTAAAGGTAGCATTCGTTTCCTTAACGTCTGGAAACTTTTCAGGGCGAGGACTCTGAACAGAGAGTGGATTTCAGGCAATAATGTATGTCCCAGTAACAATGTGACCACCTTTATAGGTACCCATTCCATGTACAGTACGCCCCATCCCAGTGACAATTTTAACCACGTAAATAAATACCCCTTCCATGTCTGCCCAGGCCCAGTGATAATATAACCACATCTATAGATACCCCTTCCATGTCTGCCCCGGCCCAGTGATAATATAACCACATCTGTAGATATCCCTTCCATGTCTGCCCCGGCCCAGTGATAATATAACCACATCTGTAGTACCGTTCCTGTCTCCGGGCGCGGCAATCAAAAAGTGATAATATAACCCCCATCTATCATAGGTCCCTTCCATGTCGTCTGCCCCGCCCAGTGAAATATAACAACCACACTGTAGATATCCTTCCATGTCTGCCCCGCCTCCAGGGATAATTACACCACATCTGTAGATACCAGTTTCCATCGTGGTCTGCCCGGCCCAATTGTAAGTATAACCACATCTTAAATATCCCTTCCAGTCTGCCGCCGCGCCGAGTGAGTAATATACCATAAATCTATAGATATCCCTTCCATGTTCTGCCCGGCCCAGAGAAATGTAATCCACTCTTAGATACCCTCTTCCATGTCTTGCCGGCGGCGCGAGTGAATAGTAAACCACGATCTGTAGTACCCCTTCCATGTCTTTGCCGCGGCCCATTGATACATAACCACATCTTAGATTCCCTTCCCATGTCTTCGCGGCCGCCGTGATAACTATAACCACATCTGTAGATACCCGTTCCATGTCTGCCCCGGCTAGTGCATAATATAACCACATCTATAATAAGATCCCTTCCATGTCTGCCCCGGGCCCATGAAATATATAACCACATCTATAGATATCCCTTCCATGTCTGCCCCGGCCCAGTGATAATATAACCACATCTGTAGATATCCCTTCCATGTCTGCCGCGGCCCAGTGATAATATAACCACATCTGTAGATATCCCTTCCTTGTCTGAGCCGCGGCCAGGTAATATAACCACATCTGTAGATACCCCTTCCATGTCTGCCCCGGCCCAGTGATAATATAACCACATCTGTAGATATCCCTTCCATGTCTGCCGCGGCCCAGTGATAATATAACCACATCTGTAGATATCCCTTCCATGTCTGCCCCGGCCCAGTGATAATATAAACCACATCTGTAGATATCCCTTCCATGTTTCCGCGGCCACACGGATAATGATAACACCACTCTGTAGATATCCCTTCCATGTCTGTCCGCGGCCCAATGATGAAATATACATCTATAGATACCACGCTTCCATGTCTGGCCCCGGCCCAGTGAATAATAATAACCACATCTGTAGTAACCCCCTCCATGTCTGCCCGGCCCAGTGGATAATATAACCACATCTATAATAACCCCTTCCATGTCTGCGCCCCGCCCAGTGTATATAACCACATCTATAGATACCCCTTCCATTTTTGCCCCGCCCAGATACAATGTACCACATTTAAAAGCGATTAAGTTCAGGTTTGAAATCTCCTACTCCAATGACATGCTGAACACTAGACTAGGTTTGGCCCGACTCTCCCACTGTGGCGGGAAAACAATCCCCACCTATTTGAATTCTTAATATAAATAAGATGCTCATGGATTGCATTTCCTTTTGTGCACTCGACTTTAACAAAGTAACCTGCCAAAGTAACTACACGATATCTATCTTCAAGTGTATTATTAAACGGTTTTGAAATAGCTGGTGGTTTATTATTGGAGAGTGCATAAAAAGTATGAGGGATATTTCAAATTGAATCAAAAATATTATTGTTGGTTGGGTTGAGAGGATGTTCACACCCAGGTCTAATATATTTTATTTTTTTAAACAAAGCACTTGTCCTTGTTTCTTGTGTTTTTTTGTCTTTAAAGTATTACAATGATATCCTCATTGATTCACTAAACTAATCTCTTGATTACTAAAACTTGGATCTCCAAGAAATGACATTTTTCTTCAAATAATTTAAGAGACCATCTACAAACTATTAAATATTTAAGGTGTCTATATGAATTATTTTTATTGAATGGATACAACTACACGTGTTGCAATGCAGCTTTCCCAGACTGTCATTGGCTGGGTGTTACTGATACATAAAACCATGTGTTGGACCAAGGGTGGCGACTCCAAGCCCTTGGGGGACCAAGACGGCCAGCACCGTGTTAGAACATTAAACAAAGATAATATCCTACAAGGATGTGTTTTCCCTTTCTTTCTATTTTCTTTTTTTTTATCCCAGTCTAGTAAACCGTTAAGAGGATTTATAATTGGAAGAAGGTGTTTGGTGACAGACGAGGCCAGGGTTTTCAATATTTTATTAACTATTAGAACAAATGATATTTAAGCAGTTCTCAATAATTATACGACAAACCTGGCCTTTAGAAAGTACAAGGCATTAGTTAGTGCAATTGAAGAACTACTACGGAGAAACACATATCTTAGAAAACATTTGCATATATAAGCTGTCGATGCTTACCCTCTGCTCCAAGGGGACTGGGTCTGCTGTCTTTAGAAGAGCTTTTAAGTTCCCCCATCCTTTCCAGCACTCCCACTATCCCATTCCTAAACAACATCATCACATCAATACATTCACAGAGCAAGTCCGAACGAGACCCGTGCCCCTCCCTCTCTTCACAAGCCTCCTCCTAAACACCAACTAGGAAATTCCCCCATATGCTTGGAAAAATAACATGCGTGCTGACTTATTTGAGTGAAGCGTTAGTATCTGATCCACACCCATAAATGTGTACTTTGGTTTCATGCGTCTTTCAGATAAACAATGTTATGAATAGTAGTCGCCTGAACATTTCGTCAAATCGGTGTAACTAAGCAAGGGTTAATCTGCGCAAAGGTTAATCTAAAAAGCAAAACTTTCAGAAAACTTCATCAATGGGATTGTAGGGGTCATTAAAATCTCATACCACCAAGTAACTGGGACTGCAACATGCTCTTCACCTGCATAATGTTTGCATCCTCGCTGAGAACCCTTTTCTTGACATCAGCTGATTATAGGAATCCGTTAGGACTGACAAACATGTTGATTTTGCCAAAATCCCCATTTGGTCTGACAAGCCTATGTAACTGTGTCTTATTGTCAAAAGCTTTTCTGTTAATCATAGTGGTTCTTGACGTCGCAGTGGAGACAAGTGTTAGAGATGCTGTATGAGATTAGGGAGTAAATGTATTCTGGAAGCTCCCAAAAGCCTGTTCTCTGCATGTGTTTTATTAGTTTTTTTTTTCTGCGCTAGATTTACTTTACCAAAAACATTGTTTTAAGCCAAGCTCCCAAATGCCTAGGAGGGGTTCACAAAGCAAGTGGCACGCGAACTAAGCTCCCAGAATGTTTTGAACCTGGATAAAACAAATCATTTTAATGCGCTGGAGATTACATTTTTGGAGATATGCTTCTTCAAAGCTAATATGTGGCATTGATTGTGTGTCCATATATAAAGAATTTGTACAACCAATTTGCAGAGGATTAGATAAATAAATATTAGCTTACAATTTTTGTAATACTGATAAAATTGATATGTCATAATGTAATACAGGGGTATCCAGCTCCAGTCCTCAGGGCTACCAACAGTCCGGCTTTCAGATATCTCCCTGCTTCAGCACAAGTGGCTCAATCAGTGGCTCAGTCTGACGAGCCACCTGTGCTGAAGCAGGGATATCCTCAAAACCTGAACTGTTGGTGGCCCTTGATGACGGGAGTTTCCCACCCCTGATGTAATATATAAAAAGGTCCAGCCTTATTACGGGTGAGGGAGTCAAAGCATTACAAAAGCTTGTTTCTCACAGCACCTAATTGCCAGCCTAGTTTTTTCTACAGAGGTTTCTAAGTGAGAGATTAGAATTGAAGTGTAAGCCATTTTAGCTGTGATTGGATAGGAAACACTATGTTAGCATTGGTATAGTCCTACTTTTTGCATTTTGGATCGCATTGTGTGTGGCCACCTTACTGTCCGTAGGACTATACAATACTAATAGTCATACGCATGTAATGAAGAAACTTGCATACAAACCACCGCAACAGAAACCCCCAAACATAACAAAAGATGCCATTTTGCAGACAAAAAAAAAACAGCAGCAATATATAAGATCCGTATTTGTGCACATGGTTGCATTTTAGCTGAGAAAGAGGTTAGGAGAGCTCAGTGCAAACAGTAACGCCCTAACAATTAGGAGATGTGTTTACAATGGATAGAACTATGCATAACCAAGGAATGATGCACGTATGTAGGTTAAACATGAAAGAATGTGTTGGACACACAGAGCCTCCTTTATACCTTTCTGTGTGCGGTAATGGTAAAATTTCAGGGCAGCCCTGTTTGATGCTCAACCATTATCACAGGTGCAGGGCTTAGTTTTAGAGGCATGTATGACTGTCTTCATATACATATTAGTCTACAGAACTGTAAATGTCCTAATCATGCTTTGCTTTTTAGTAATACATGCATACAACTAGCAAATCAGATAAGGGCACAGAGCAGTGTCGCTAGTGCGAATGATATCATATAGATGCAATTGGAAAGTCACAGTTCCACTCTCAGTAGTCAGAGGGGATACTGTGACATGGTCAGCCTCTCTGCATACAGTACACAGGTTTCAGGAATGTCGTGTATTTTGCACTCACTTGCGTTTCTGACAAGTACACCTTAGTGAACCTTTATATAAAGTGCATCAGGCTGTGGGAAGTTGGTCCTATACAAGAACACACAGTATGACCCACAGGCGAGTACGGGAGGTCGAGAGAAGACAGACGGCAGGGGAGTGGGGGGGGGGGGGGGGGGGGGGGGGGGGGCGGGGGGGTTAGGGGGAGAAGTGAGAAGAAAGGGGATCAAAAAAAAGACACTGAAAAGAGAGAGGGGGGGGCAGACGCAGGGGGGGAGTGGAAAAAGGGGGGGGGGGGGAGAAATAAAAGGAGGGAGAGGCATGAATCGGCGGACTAGGGTAAGATGTAAGAAGGGAGGGAGGAAAGGGGTGAAAAAGGGAAGAACGATGAGGGGGGGGAAAGAAGATAGGGGAGAGAAAGGGAACGAATGAGTAAGGGGCGGGGAACAGAAGCCGGAATAAGAGAGTGAAAGAGATAGGAGAGGGGGAAAAGAATGGAGGGGAGAGTAAAGATTAGAGAGGGATCGAGGAAGGGGCAGGGGGGGGGGGTGCGGGTGAAAAATGAAGGGGGAGAAGGAAAGGGAGGGAGACGGAGAGAAGAAGGGGGGCGGTGGGAGGAGGTCTTGAGGGAGAAAGGGGGCTAGATGGTGAAGGGAAGGGGGTGAGGCAAAGAGAGAAGGGGAAGATATGAGGGAAGGAGGGGGAGGGGTGAAGGAAAAAGGAGGGGAGGAGGAAAAAGGACAAAAACCGTTGGGAGCACAAGGAGGGGAAAAGGTGGGAGGGAAAAAGGGGTGTAAAAAGAGTAGGAGGTAGGGAATAAGGGGACGGAGAGCGTCCTTATGAGGCTGAAAGAAGAAGGGGGGGAAAAGAGAATGAGGAGGACGGGGGGAAGAGGGCGGTAGGTAGTAGCGAGGAGGAGGGAGGAGAAGAGAAGGGGGGGGGAAAGGAGAGGAACGGGTGAAAAAATGAGGGAGGTAGAGTAAAAGAGAGGACGATGGTAGAAGAGGAGGAGAAGATGCTAAAGGGCGGAAGTCTGGAGAAGCAGGCTTGAGGTGTGGCGGGGAGATGTGTGGATAGGAGTAGAGGGGTGTGAAGAACGTAACAGCACGGGTAATTCCATATAGGCGGTGGGGGAAGTGGCGAAGTAAGTTAGAACGCGTTAGGGAGAAGAGGGATGACAGGGAAGGGGAAAGGGTGTGATAGAATTGGAAGGGGTAGAGCAGAGAGGAAGAACAATGGGCGGGGTGATACCAGAGTCAAGGAGTAGAGAGGGGTAAAAATAAAAACGACCGAGAAGCAAGTACGAGGGGAAAAAAAGGGAGGAAAGAAAGAATAGGGTGAGGAGGAGTGAAGTTAGGGAGGGAACGACGGGGAATACAGAATGACAAAAGGTGTGGGAGGTTGTGGTGAGAATGTGGGGTATATATTCGAAAAAAGTAGGACAATGGTCTGAGAAAAAGGGTTGGTTTGGAAACGAACGAAGTGAGGGAAGGTGAAGGGAGAGCGATTAGTTGCTACGCGACGGGGTCGGTGGTGGTGGGAAAAAGTAGTGAGGGAGGCGAGGGGGAGAAAGGGCGTATGAATGAACAGGGGGAAGGCAGCAGAGGAACAGGGGAGAGGAGTGACGGAAAGCCGGGGGAGTACACATAAACTAACAACCCATAGACGAACTATAATATGGTGATAGGGTTGTTTCAAAAACCAAGAGTATATACACTAAGTCACCCTAATATCGGGTAGAGTGTCTATACCTACTATATACTATCCCTTGGCCAAGAGAGAAAACCTTATCGCCCATTATGGGAGAATGAGTGGCTCATTGCGTGAAATAAGACCTGACTAGCACTGAGTTATTCATGGCGTCTACCTGAGATCTCAGCCGGTAAAGAGAAACTAAGGGCGGCAATAATATATACACAATGTAGCATGGTAATAATGCCTGCCTAACTCAAGGTATACATGAGCTAGGACCTCACATGAGTCAACACAAACTGCGCCTGATTATTAGATCAAACAGATTATGAGCCTCTAGAAATCGCGCTATAAATATTTTTCATTGGACTCTATACCTCACTATCCACATTGGGTGTGTTTCATGAACGAAACCCCATAATACCGTGTTGTTATTAGAGAGAATATATATACCTGTAGACGCTATCCTGCCGGGTGAATCATGGATTTACTAAAGAAGCCCTTGTTGGTGACATCCAGAGTGTAAGAGACTTCATTCAGCCCAGTTGTATGTGCTGACGGCCGTGGAGCGGATTGCGTTGCGGTGAACAATCTTTGTCTGACCCTATGACCCAGGTGGTCGAATGCTCACAAACAGAAAGGCACTTATGTAAGTGGAATACTTTGTGTCTTTAATATTAAACACGTCTATACTATTTTTGCCTTTCCCTTTTTGTATATGGATTTCCATGGATTTCCCCCCCCAAAAATATGGATTTTCCCCCCCCCCCCCCCCCCATATCTATGGAATCTGGAGTACCCTATCTGGAGACAAAGTTGGTAACTTCTAATAACCCCACCACGCTTTCATTTCACGTTATCCACGTGAGTGCAAATTTTCTAGAACTTTCAACACATGGTATCATTTGTTGGGTTGCAAGATTGCCACTCTTTTGTGTTTCTACTTTCTTCCATGTCCTGATGTGATTTGCCACTCTGTTTCTTCTCCTTCGTCTCTCCTGTCACGGCCATTAATTATATTTACGCATCTTCTTAACGGCTGAGCCATACGTGGTGTAAGTGTGTTACTTAACCCCAGGCATTAATCACTTATACACGTCCCTCCACCTCTGTGGGCTTAACTATGCCTTCCCCCCGCGGTTTTCATGGTGCAGCTCTTGGTTTACTTTGTTTCATCTGATAAGATATTAATGAACGCAACGACCATAGCCCGTGGGTGCTAGTAGCATAGATGTATATACACCTGTAGACTCTACCTGAACAATGATTATAATTTATGGTGTCTTCTTAAATGTAGCTGGGCACCGCAAAGCAACAACATTTTGTCAATAATCGCATTGTATTTTAGTCCAGAAACATCACAACGTTTCGACCTAGTGGGCATGCCACTTCCAGTTTCAATTGACAAAGACCAATACGGGGTCGAACTTTGTGATGTTTCTGGCTTAAAATAAATATATTCTTGCCAAATCCGCGTGCTTTGCGTTGCCCCATCTCCATGACTTAGCTGGAGTTCCGCAGCTTCCACTCACTCCTTCATGAGCACCGCTAACTGTATTACTTTTCATTTACCAATTTTTTTGGAGTGCAACATCTACTTATTCATCTCTTCTTAAATGGATCCACGCATAGTGGGATAAAGTTTATTCGATCACCAGGCACTAACCGTCTTATACCAGTCTCCATGCTTCAGCTCAAATCTGTGCTGCTATTCGCGTGATCTAACATGTAGCCCCGCGGGTGCTACTAGTTGTTTGTTCTGAATATCACGATACATATCACGTAATGCACCATTGAACTTTGCCACATTATGTGGCATCAAACGGGTTCTAAACGTGTACTACTGTTAGAAAGAAAGTTAGAGCAGAAGATATGGCAGCAAGTTATCAATAGACCCCTAAGCAACACTTATTAGTTGTATTATCTATAAACTGGAGGCTTTAACTAACACAAAAAAAACCCCAAACTGTAAGCGTTCATTAAAAAATATAGGAATAAATAGTGAACTATTCTGTGCTACATTAGCACTATATCTGCGGTACTCCACTCACATTGAGAACAAACAGTGGTACCATTGTGCTTATCAACAACCTTGTGTGCTATCATATCACATTATTAATTGGTGCTAACAATATTTTTGACATACATGCTATATATTCCATAATTTGGTTAACAAAAATCCCAACGGCTTGTATGGTTGTGGGGGCACCACCATAGCTATTAAAGCAATTCAGAATCTATATAGACTTAGAGTTGACGACACGAACTAACTGTATATATCAGTGTTAATATAACCAACTACCGAGTGGGCGCATCACACTAGTATTAACATGTTTGTCCATATAGGAGCTCCAATCCACTACTATTTTATCTACACTTTATCTAACCTATTTATATAATCATACACTTTTTCATCCTCGGAGTTCATCACTGAGCAACACATTACTCCTCTTGATGCACAATATAGATACTATGATGATACTAAAGACCTGATAGTGCGAGAATTATTGATTCTCTTTTCACTATATATAGTCTTATAGTTCCTTATAAGTTTTGACTCTGTCAATTAATAACATTATACTCCTGATATTAGGGTGACTTGTGATACAACTACTTTTTGCTTTGGTTACACTCCTATCCATTGGCCGATCACGTTAGTGTATTATTATTATTATTATCATTATTATTATTATTATTATTATGTCGTTCTATGTTTGTTCGTTTTTGTGTTACCTATTTTATTATGATCCCAAATAAGTTACATATTTAATTCATTATACATTGAGTAGAGTGCTAGATAACGGGGGCCCGTTCTGTTCTTACATGGCCTTTTGAGTGCATGACATCATCTCTACGTGACTATTCCTGGACTCTATTTTATTGTTGTCATTACTGGGATGTGGCTGGACTGGTCCCAGCAATGGTCGGTGAGATATTTCCAGTTTATCTGTAACCGGCATCTCTATTTCCCTCTGTTACAGGCAATATCTCAGCAACCCAACTTCTCCTGGCTCTCTCTAACCAATTGTTACATGTTTGGCTAATTTAGATATTTTTAGATTGTATCTTTTCCTGCTTGTGAATTGTATAACTAAATCTTGAAGCAGGAATCCAATGCGCTTCCTGTTTAAAATAATAAATAATCTTGATTTCATCGTTGCTTCCCTGACGTCCCGATACTCCTTGGTTCGGAGATATTTGTAGAATAGTGGTAACCGCTGGATCTTATCTAGTGGTCACTTCAATGTCAGGGATTCTTTGTTTTAGGCGTAACGAGACTTTTCTTCACTGGGCCAAGAAAACTTGCCTGGAGAACACAAAATGGCTGCCGGGTCAAGGGCCCAGTCCCACAGTCATGGGGAGCTGTGATGTCCATTGGGAGATTTCACACTTTTTAGTGTCAGTATTGTTTGCATTTAAAGCAGCTGTCCAAGCAATCCGTTTTTTTTATTTTAATTTAAATTTTCCTCCCCTTTCATATGTGCATCCATACAATCCCACACAATGATAAGTATTAGCTAAGTGTTACCATCGATCCATTCTCCTGATATCAATCAGCGAGATTCAGCTCAGGTGTTCCATTTAAATGGCTGTCCAGTGTAAGCAGAAGAGAACTCCAAAGAGGCAAAGTGTTGTGGGGAAGATTGTTACTAGGCAGAGGTCATAGCTACATTGGTGCACTTCTTAGAGAGAGGCAGGGCTCAAAAAGCGGTGTGCCAGAAGGTCCGTGTTAGAAGAAGGAAGGTGATGTGACTTGTTTACAATGGTTTGTACATGCCTTTTACCTTATACATTATAATACATAAAAAAATGTAATTTCAGAGTTGTTTTAAAACAAATGCTTCAATGTATTTTTTTCAAAGTAAGAACTGATTTTTAAAAAAAAAGTAAACAAAATATACACTTTAAGATATAGACATTTCGTAACCAAGACTGTGATTGCGAGACCAGATGGAAGCAACAATGACCCCTGACTCTCCAGCAGTCATACATAACCTCATAATATATATGACTATGGCAAAACTATCCAGCCTTGTATCAGGGAGATACAAAATATTCCTGACGATCTGGACTGGACCCACGGTGACCTACTGGGTACCCAAAAAACCCCCCTATTATGACAGAAGTTATAGCAGGTGAAATCCGATCTAAAACGGTTGATAAAGTAATAGGCAACCCAATGTTATGTTTTGTTTTGTTCTCGGGCTAGAGACTAACTGGATGTGTCCCCCTCCTTCACCCTCCTTTTTCTGTCTTCTAACCCACTATTCCCTCATTTATAATTTGTAACACCGAATACAATTACATTTAAAAAAAAATTACCATGTGGGATATTGCTTGGTCTGTACTTTAACTTCCTTTCTACTAATCCGCGTGCGGCAATTCTGATTGCGGAGGGCGCAAGTCCTGAGTGCGGAGGCGCGAGACTGATGCGGGGGGGGGGTGCGGGGTTTTTTACAGAGGCCCGAGCTCTTCCCGAAGGCATTAAATTAAAGTGCCCGGGGGAGGCTGCAGGGCCTCTGGAAATCTAACTTACTTGGCTCCGGTGGCCTCTCTCACTAACCGTCCACCCATGAGCAACGCGGCGTCAAATGACTCCTGCAAGGTCGTGAACGTCACTTTTGACAGAGCCGACCGCTGGTGAGGGGGGGCACGGGGTGAGGTGACCGCCCGGCAGGGGGGCACAGGGGGAAAAAGTGTGCGCCCTCCCTGTACTAATAAGGTTTACAATCAGGGCTCTTTAAATGGCGGCCTCAAGGGCCTTATATAGCTCTTGCACTCTCTCTACTGTAATTATTTATTTCGGGTTTGTTTTTAGGCGCTAGTGCCATTTTCACACATTGAAACTCTCTTTGTAAGTTAAGGTACTGTTGAATATACACATACCCCCCCCTCATTAACGTACACAATTGGACCGATTCATGTATGTCAACGCGAAAATGTATTAAAAGTAATCACACCTTTCCCCACTTACCGATGCTGACTGTACTGCAATCGTTATATTCGTGCATAACTGATTAAATACGCCATGTGTACAGGCTCTAAGTCTCCCCACGTTGCGCACAGCTTCGGTACAGGTATTGCTGTTCAGGACGTGCTGACAGGCCCGCAATGCGTGAGCTGCCATTTGCCTATTGAGCATGTGTACTTACTCGCAGAGTGACTTAAAGGAGTGGTCCTTAAGCGGGGTATGCCTTATATGGTACAGATGTTATAAATACCGTCAACATGTGAGATATAATATTTTTGAGATCTTTAAATGGGGGTATAGTAATTACATTGTAATAAGCTGGTGACCCGTCTACTCCGAATGTTTTTTGTGTCTGGCCCCTTTGAGCTTTAGTTGAAGAGCCTCGCTTGCATCCTCTTTCATATTTTCACTTATATGCAAGTTGGACCGCAAATGTCTTTCTCCATTCTCTTCGAAACCACAAATTTTAGCGGCTATGGATGTAGCCTGCTTGTGGGTAGTGTTTTGCTGCAGCCTAGTCTCTTACACACATTAATATTTGGGGTGTTCAACTCCCAAGCTCAAAACCCCCCCCCCCATGGGTCTTCAACTGAGCCCTCCTGCTTGAGCCACCCTGTGCTTGAAGTTGGATATCTTGAACACTGACCTTTTGAAGGGGGCCCTTGCGGACTGGAGTACGAGAGGCCCCTGCATTCACATGATAAATTCCCATCTGTCTCATCTTCTTCTCCGGCTTTTGTCCGGGAAGTTCATTTTTCTCCAAAGCGCTGTAAGGAAGAAGTTTCCAGCCAGACCAAAAAACAGAAGAGGTGGGCGTCCTGCCAGGCAAAATAATGAACTGGCACCCCTGAACAAAAACATTCTGCAGAATGTCTGCATTTATGAACATGTGGTCTACCACCCTACACCTGGGTTTTTCCCCTTTTTTCTCAGAAGCCTATTACCGCAACCATCATTTGCTATGTCTATCTCTCCCGTCCCCATGTAAAAGTAAAGAATACATAAAAAGGTAGCGATACTCTAGTAGCACAGCCTCCGGAATGCAAAGCTTTTTTTAAGCTTTTATAACTATTGTCAGTTTTGTTTAATCCAGTTTTGGACCGTGCAACTTTGGATACATAAATCCTTACTGTATGTATTGGATATTCATGGCACCCACTGCTCCCCTTTTTTGTCAGGCATCTTGTCAGGATGTTGGGTTGTTTAGCGAAAGCTATTAGGAGGAAGCTAGGTGGTGATGCCACTTAATCTGTAGATCATTGGTAAGACCAGGCCTATTGATGTTCGGATGGGTTTCCAGGTTTCCCGTCTTGAACCGGACTGTCCTTTATTTTGAAACAACCGTCCAAAAAAAATGAAAGTAATCCTGGACATGTAGTGGTCCCTGTATTCCTCTCTGGACATCGGGGACATGTACCGGCTTGGGGATGCGGGATTTCCCCACAGACGGGAGAGAGCAAGGGCTGTTGCTTGGGGGCTGGCCGCTTCTGCCCCCTGATTGGCTGCTGCTCAGTATGCAGCAAGCAGGAGGAGGTGTCAGTACCACCGGGTGGTGGGAAGGAAAACACAGCCTGAGCAGGGTGAAGTGTCTGTTTGTGTGTCTTGAGCGCGTCGTTACAACAATTAAAATGATTGTCGGGGAAGTGCAGGGCCTCTTTAAGTACGTGTCAATGTTGATCAGTCCTCCTACTGGAGCTGTTTTAAATGTAGTTCTGTTAGGTTCCTGTTTCAGTACTGTTTAGATCATAGACATGGCTATTATAGTCTAGTTTTGTGCAAGTCCGCGAGTCACTGTGGTATTCCGCCTAATCTGTGTGTGTATGTTACTCCTACAGAGTATATGCTTGTGGACTTAACAACACTTTGGCTGTGAATCAGTCCCTGAATTCACAGATATGCACTTCAAATGTTACATTCATTATCAGCACTAGCCTAAACTGCGGTTCATGTTTAGGAGGAGTGGATAGTTTTCTATCACTTTTCAATTGTCTCGCTGACCTCTATACAGTCTCCATCCTGGTCTAACCGCTGATCCAGAGGGGTCTATACCCTGACCTATTGTCACGAATGCCTTCATCCCACCTCTTTAGTTGGGTAAATTGGAGACCACATCATACATACTAAGAATGGCAGAAGATGGCTTGATATATATTTTTTTTGATTTAATTTATTTTACTCACGTTACACCTACCTTTGGTAATATATGTTTTTAAGTCAACTCTCTAAAGTTACTTTTTTACACCTAGTGGTGTGCATTTAGTGAATTCTTTTAGGGCCCAAATCACTTTGTGTTTCCCTTCCCCCCCTTTTTCTGATTCACTAGTCAGTTCACAGTTTTTGCACCCACAATTCGTTACCTTATTTACTGTATAACTACCAATTAGTTAATGGTTTTGTGATCACTCCCTATCATTCCCTTTGTCCTGCTCTTTAAGTACACTCTTACAGTCCCGGCTGCATCTCCTCCTTCAGGGTCCAGTCATTATGGCACTTTGACGGCAATGGTGTTGTGTTGCCATTTCAACGTGCCATCACATGGTGTCATATTGCTATGACCATGTGAATCCACATGTCATCACCGTGATGTCATGCGTCATTGCGTCACCATGACGCCACAACGTCTGAGGTTCTTAAGTGGTTCTGCGCCGGCCCAGGTTAGAGGCCCCCAGCGAATGCCCATAGCACCGAGCCCCCCCGTAAACCAAGCTGGCCCTGGTAGACCCTCACCTAGAATCCTGTGTTCTGTTCTGCGGACCGTTCTCCATAAGAACAGTCAAATGACAGGTTGTACAAAGCAGAGCTCTATATGGTGGCATGGCCGCCTTATAAAAGGATAAGAATAAAGGACCAACACAGTACAAGCTTGCAAGAGAGACTACGATAGAAACTTCAGATAACGAGAAGTGTAGGAACAAGAAAGTGCGATGCTCTAAAGCTGGATGCGGGTTGACCAGGGGAACATGATGAGTTAATTTCATAGCAATAAGGTTGGTGAGTTATGCGGAATAGTGCCCTCAGAGTGGTGGAGGCTAATACAGGAAGGAAATTAAAATATTGTGCTAGACCACGGAGGTTTTCAAAGCAGACGGATGAATGGGCATTGTAAGGACGGTCTAAGTGTTTTGCCTGCCATCAATTTGTATTTATCATATGTTACTAACATCTTCTAGTTTGACCTTTGTACCTTGATGTGACCCCCCCCCCCCCCCCCCCCCCGTCATTGCCTCCCAATGTTTCATTGCTAGACGGATTAAGATTCCTGAATGTTATCGTCCTTTTTGAAAAATGTTAACCCACTTCCTTTGGGACCCTTAGTGGCCTTTTCTTTTCTTTTCCTTTTGCTCACTAGCTGGAGGGAGGTCTGTTGCTTTCGTAAAACAAGGTTTGGCCTCTTACCAAAGAAACTAGACCTTATCCAATACTTCAAGGTCAGCTGTCTGAAGACCAAACCATATCGGGTCTTTCTTACTGGGAATCATCTTCCATTTTATATACAATGACAAACAATTTCTTAACCCCTCCTGGCCACCATTATGAATTTAGTAAATTCACCAAGAGCTGGCCATGCTAGTCATTCAGTGGGCATCCTACTGTTTTTGGTTGTTTCCAGGACTAATCGCAATCATGGTTCTCTGAGCCATGATGGGAAAGGATAAGAGGGTTATCCTCCTCCATGCCTGACATTCCAACGTCATCGATCACTGCAGTGATATCCAGTGACCCAGGAACTAAATGTCAGTGTAATTCCTGTTCTTCTTCAGACAAATTGTTGGGAAAGCAGGGATAAAGCAGTAATCCCCTCTACTTCTATTAAAATGCTATGTTTACCAATAAAAGTCCTGGTTGGCTGCTGTTTTTGTTAGCGTAGCATCCCTTTTCATTTCTATAGTATGCTTTCTGAGATATCAGTTGCTAAAATTGGCCTGCGGAGGGAATTAACATGGCCATAACCACTGACCACATGACAGAGGTTGCCATGGTAAACAATCAGCACTACCTTACTATAGCCTTTGATGTGATTGCGTTTGTGTTTTTTAAATTTTTGTGGGGGATGTCTGCTTTAAGTGGCTATCTCCCCCTTCTCTCCAAGAGTACGTTTCCTAAGCTGGTAAATTACTAGATTTTTAGCATGCCTTTTTGTTAATTGGATGTATAAGGATCAGGGGATATCATTGAATTATAATTGGTCAGCATACCTACTGGGGATAATCTTAGGAGGAGCTAATTATCATGCAAAGAAACCCATAATATTTTGTATTGGATATGTTTTTTTTTCTCCAATATTAAAATCCATAGTGGTTGCCTGCTAATATGGACATTTTCAAAATGATGAAAACCACTGAATGGCAGATGGAATCTCGGTTGAATTGATCAGCAGTGCAGTTTTGCTTCTTCCGGACATGATCTCATTTCTTGAATGTCTGCCTTTAAGGACCTTGCTGTTAACACAGTTTATATGTATAGCCATGGCTGGTCCGCTATCTTTCGCTTTCTGCCCCCCGGTCCACTATAAGTTCCCTAGTACAGCCATTGACAGGCTCACCTGTGTGGTTGCCCCCCTCACAGCAGCCTCCCTGAGTGGCCGGAGAGGTTGGTGACACTGGGTCTGGTGTTGCAGCCAGCCTCTCATGGTGCAGACCCTGTGTCTCCCTTTTGCATTAAGGAGGTGATGTTCCAATTATAGGAGTTCATTCCTTCCGCCCTTCTGTGAGAAGGTGTGTGGTGTGTTGTGTGGAGTTCCCTTCAGCCCCTCATAGATTGGAGGAGCCAAGATCTGTGCTTAGCACAAGGCTCATCACATTTATCTGCTGGCCAGCACCATCCAAGGCCTGAACCCCTACTCTACTAAATGGCAAACGCTGTTATACTGTACCTCCTGCAGTGCTGGATCAATAAAGATCCCGTTATATACTTCGGGCTAAGTTGCAGTCCTATTGCCTGAAGTATAGATAAAGGCTCGTCCATAGATGGACCAGCCGTGCTGAAGCATGCGGACTGCTCCGCTCGGATCCCCTGCATCCTCATGAGGAGGCCTTGAGATGGGGCCTTCACGTGAGCGTCCGCAGACGTGTGCTGAGGAGTTGGAGGTTTTTCAGCCAAGCGCCAAGCTGTTTTTCCAGGCGCTCTGGTCGGCTGAAAACTCCAATCACTGCACAGCAGCGTCAACGTGACGTCTCGCCGTGACATTGATCATTGCGTCGGCGGAGCGATTGGCCCAGCGACTTCACTGCCCCACCGCTCCCAACCACCTCCCCCCCCGGCTCCCCACCCCGCACGATGGCTCGCCTGCAAGTCCGTGCAATATCGCGCTGACTGAATCAGCGAGCCTCAGCGTTAGCGCGCCTCCCGCTCTTCCCCACCTCTATGGCCCGGGCCTAAGATGTCATGGTAGGGGCTGCCTGCCGTTATATCGCACCCTGCTGTGAATGGAGGCGCTGTCACCTGACATATAATTAAGGATCACCTAAAGTCTGTCCTGTACCACAACATCACAGACCTCAGCTCTCCTGGACCCTCACAGTATTACGCATCAGGACTCAGTAGCAGCAACATGTTTCCTCCAAGAGAGGGAAGAAACATGGGATACATTGCAACAGTTTTAAACAATTGTAATACCAGCAAATCCTCCCTAACGAACCTCTCTTTTCTTTATGGATTTGGACAGGTGTACCTGGAGCTTGAAACATGCTATTTTCAGCTCCTGGGCTCCCAAGTCCCCAGATACTTACTGGGGAAGTCTCCGTATACTTACTGGGGAGCCCCGATACTTCCTGGGGAAGTTCCCCGAGATACTTCTGTGGGGAAGTCGCCCGAGATCTTACTGGGGAAGTTCCCGAGATACCACTGGGAATCCCCCGAGATCCTACTGGGGAAGTCCCCGAATACTTACTGGCGCAGTCCCCCGGATGCCTTTCTGGGGAAGTCCCTAAGATACCTCTTTGGAAGTCCCGAGATACCCTACTTGGGGAAGTCCCCGAGATACCTACGGGGGAAGTCCCCGAGATACCTACTGGGGAAGTCCCCCGAATCCCTACTGGGGAAGTACCCCGATATACTACTGGGGATCTCGCGAGAGACTTACTGGGGAAGTCCCGAGATACTTACTGGGTAGTCTCGCGGATACTACTGGGAATCTCTGATACTTCCTGGAGGAAGTCCCGAGATACTACGGGGAAATCCCCAGATACCTACTGTGGAAGTCCCCCGTATATACCTACTTACTGGGAAGTCCCCGAGATACCTATCTGGGGACGTCCCCAGATACCTACTGGAGAAGTTCCCGATATACCTACTGGGAAGTCCCCGAGGATACCTACTGGGAAGTCCCCGAGATAACACTACTTGGGAGTCCCCGATATACCTACTGGGGAAGTCCCCGGATACCTACTGGGGAAGTCCCGAGATACCTACTGGGGAATCCCCGCGATACCTACTGAGGAAGTCCCCGAGATACCTACTGGTGAATCCCCTGTAAGTACTTCATGGTTTGTTAAAATGGATCTCCGTTGTAAAAGCCATGGGGAGAATGAAGGGAAAGACATAAACAAGAAAAACCTCTAAGTGCAGACCATAAAATTCAAGTATATAATTCTGCGTTTCTTTCTGGGGTACATATGTTATGTCACTTACAAGATGTAATTCAAAATCAGCGGTTTTGACACTCAAATGGTCTCTGCTGTACAGATATTCCCACCACGTCCACACCCAACCGGAGGATGCGGGTGTATCCCTGAGTTTAAACCCAAAAATCCTTCTCTCTTGATCACAATGATTGTGGTACATGCCTGAAATACTTGTTTTTATGTAAGTGTTTTCATTTTTTAACCCACCCCCCATAAAGTGAGTTTTTTTACATTATCTGGTCTGCACTATGGTTTTATTTCTTTTACATACACTTTTCTGCGGAGCTAAGCTTAACCCATATCACTGGTGGAAGATCTGTCAGCAGAGACCATTGAGTGTCCAAAACGCTTTATTTGAACTTACATCTTGTATTTCCGTAGACATCACATATTACCAAGAAAAGAACTCAGAATTATATCATTGAATTTTTATTGTCTCACTTAAGATTGTTTTTCTTGTTTATGTTCTTTTCCCTTCATGCTCCCCCTGGATTACAACTGAGAGTGACGATTTTGTGGACTAGTCGAAACCAGTCCCCACCAGCTGGGTTTGGAGGCAGGGGGTTTGAACCTTTCATAATATTATCACGTTATTTGAACACAAATATCACTGTTTAACAATTAATTGATTTGGTTAAATATTCACTTATATTATTAGTGTACACTAAATAGAGTTAGCGCCGTTTTCTTTCCACCTTCACGTAGCCATTTTAAAAGGGATTGAAATGGCAATTCAATAGAAAGCTGCAACAATTACATATGGCTTCCTTGGCCCAATAGTTTTATCCAAGCTTTAGAACGCACTGTTAATATCTCGGTCGTGGTGGGGGGGGGGAGGGGGTTGGTTGAGGGGTATCCGGACTGACAATAGAGTGTGGTTTCTATCATGTCTCAAGAATAAATGACGACATGGGGGAATTTGCTGTGGGTTTACTAGGTTTTGATAGTAGGCTAATTCATTTTTTGTCCAGAAAATACTTAACAGAACTGGTGATCTTCGATCGTGGATTGATACATTTTTATATTACAAATTATATAGCCAGAGATTTTAGAACAAACGCCTACAATCATTTAAAGCAGCTTCCCAGCTGCTTGTTTTTCACTGCATGGGAACTGGCGGGTCCCCTGAGCGGAAGCACAATATATTTTTATCTCCCTGTAGACTACACCATTGGATGATACTGAGAACATTTCAGTGTCTCGCTCCTTCAGCGGGAAACAAGACAAATGTTGGTTCAACTCCTACTTGTCCCAGGCCACAGGAAGCTGTACTAGCATGCTGTGAGACTTCCTTTCGATGGCCATTTAAATCATGAGAGAAACTAGGATTCATGCCAGTAACATTCACTGGTAAGTATCTCAGGAACCGGTAAGACCAGGTGTGACGTAGGCTAGCTGCATCACAAAACTGGGAGGATGCCCAGCTAGCTACCCCTAGATCTATGTATTTCGGCCACCTATTTAAGGCATACTTGCAACCAATGTATTTAATATCTGGGAGCCAGGGAATGCATAATCACTAAAATGGTTTTAGAAATGGTAGTCTAATGCACTTATTCCCTGTTAATGCAATCCCCAAATCTAGTTGAGCAACATATGAAGGTAAGTGTTTTGTGATCTAGTGTAAGCAACCTGTGAGTACTTTGGGAGTCATCCCTGTAAAAGTGTTAATTGGATTAATGTGACTGTTATGTACTAATTTCTAAGATAGCAAGACATGTAATGGGATTTGTAATGGAGGGGACTCTGAGTGTAATCACTGCGGTTCCGCAGATAAATGTGTATTGAGACAATGGTTGGGAACGTGGAGGTGAGTGACTTTGGTGAGTGTGGAAAGAGTGGCCAATCAGGTTTGCTCTGATTGGCCAGCAGCCCCTCCCATGTAAAAAATAGCAACAGAGGGGATATACAGTATTTAAGGGGGGGGGGGGTGCTACTGGTCAGAGATTCAGATTCCCTTAGAAGGCTAACATAGGAGATACACTCTGGGAGCTTGGGGATAGCATCTCAAAACATCGAGAGACATAACTGCGGTTAGTCCTGTGAAGGAGTTGGGATCTTGACTGTGACCATCTGGAGAGAGATAAAGGCTCTGCCGTGTGATCCGCCTCTGATATCCTGGACGAGAACGGACAGGGCAAGCCTTTTTTGAAGCATCCCCTGCACCTAGCGAGGCTGAGTCTACTTCCCCAGTGCCCCATTTGGTATTGTATCTTGTTTGTACATTTTTGTTTTGTCTGCTGGGTGGCCAGAATAAACCCCATTTTATTCAACATCTTTGGTCCGGTCTGTTGCTAGTGGCCCCGGTGGTTTCGGTGTAAAAGTACAGGTCTTCTGTGACACCCGGAAACTAAACAAAAAGGGGACTCAAACGAAGGGGGAAATTGCTGCTTTAAAAGTGCCAATCTCTGAATACGACTGCAGTAAAGGACGTGTTCTGAGTTTTTTTCCCAAGGGTAATGTAGTTAACACCATGCGGATCATTTACTGACAATCTAGGTAATAAAGTGGCCCTTAAGGTAAATTTGACCTGTTTTTAGGAAAATTGAATATAACCATATTCATTAGATGAATCAACATTGAGAGTTTACACTGCTTTTTAGACACTTCTAAGAAGCAAAAAAACCTCTGTGGTTGCTCGACGCTTGACTGTCAATACTAACTAACATTGCTTAGATATCACGGATAGTAATGGTACAATAATCAGGCTCCTTAATGACAGCCCTAATAACAGTGTTAATATGCAGTAGTTGGGGGGCAAGGTAAGGGCCCAGTAAATAATCATAAATAAGAGGAGTCTCCTCCACTCTGACCCTTCCAGAGATAGTTTTGTTTATCTCTCCCTAAAAACCGGCGTGTGCGGAGGATTAAATCCAAACAAAGGGAGACAGAAAACACTTCATAGAGCAGTATTTGCTGGTAACAAAATGGCACGCGAGCACCCAGAAACATCCCGCCCATGGTGATACTCGCGAATTGAATAAATGGTTCAGGCAATCATGAGCAGTATAAGTAGATGTTTCAATCCTTGGTCCCTGTGAGGAGAAAAAAGCCAATACAATAGTGTCAGATGGAATGGATAATAGAAAGCTTTATAGGAAAAACCCTGCAGAATCAGGCTTACACGATAAAATTTTCTTTAAAAAACGTTTGAACGCAATAGAGCAGTGACTCCCGCAGTTCGGCGTGGTCCGATCCCAGCCATCCTCAAGTCCGTCGCACCCGGCAAGCGCAGTTCCGGTTCCAGCCACCCGGCATGGAAGGAGAGCTGGATCTTCTCTCTGATCACTGATGAGGCTCTCCTCTGTGACTATGCAATTCCGTTGACTTTGTCCAGGAGTGCATCCTGGTTTGCGATTGTTTCCCTGACCATTGACTTAATTGTGAGTATCATCATGGGCGGATTTCTGTGTCCATTTGTTACCAGCAATCCTGCTCTATGTAGTGTTTTCTGTCTCCTTTTTTTGGATTTGGTTCTCCGCTCCCCTGTTTTTTTTGTAGACCACTTCTACCTGGTATGGGTTTCTTATCTTAGCACACCCACTGGGAGCAAACGGGGGGAACAAGCAAAAAAAAAACTTGTGCCCCCTATATACTCTAAATTTGTTTTTTCATTGTTTGGAGGATCACCGACATTTTCTAGACACAAACACCCATTTATGAAAATTTGCAGGCAGTCGAAAAAGCTCCCTACAAATGTTGTACGTATACGGTATGTCTTGTTTTTACACAACCACGTGACCTGTTCCTTCTCCCTTTCTCCACCATACACTATTTTTGACCAAGGTACTGTAGTCCTATACAAGGGATTTCAACTTTTTGCAGTTGACCGAAAACCCCAGAGAACCTGAGTCTCCTGGTCCTTCCGCTTGGATTCAGAGAGCTCCAGGCAACGCTCCGCTCCTCTGCTCATCGAGGAGGCATGGCCAGAGAAACCGCAGCACTTACTGTCACATTTCACGATCACGTAAAAAGCAGCATTGTGGCCTTTTTAAAACTTGTAACTTCAGAACTCACTATCTAAAAAAAATGAACATAGATACACATGAATATACAAATTGGGGGGGGAAGCAGAGAAAATTAGGATGATTATTTTATCCTTAAAGTCAGGGGAATAAGCTACCTTTTAATTACTGTTGTGATTATGAACTTGAAGAGAGAGGAAAAGAGAAAAAGCATCGAGATCAATAGATACAACTTTGTGCTGTTTTGTCTAATCCTTTGGGGCAGCCTGGCAAAGAAAGTGCTGGTTCCAATGATTCTGCATTATGCAATCTATACTGTTAGAAAGGATGTGCCCGTGTTACTAAGCGGTTCTCTTTTCATAGGACCTGGATGGGTGAATTTAGCACAACTTAGTATAATATTGGCCATGTGTCCGAGAAGGATTTGACTAAATGATCACATAAGCACGAAAATGTTAAGGACTGTATTATTTGACTAGAGTTTAATTATGAGCTCATATAAATGTGACCATTTTTTAAAAACTAGAGCTCACCCGTGGGCAACTTTGCAAAACAAATCCTCCCTCTCAAAGTAATGATGGGTTTGACTTTTTTTATTCTCGATCTCCGCTCGCTCTCTCTCTCCTCCCCCCCCTCACTCCTCTCTCTCCATCGCATCTCTTTAATTTAATACTTATGATGTCATCAATTCTTTCCGCCTCTCTCGTCCAGCTTCTTGCTTTCTCCTCACGCTCTCAACCGACAACTAAGCTCTTTTTTTTTGCCGTCTACTTTGTCCTAGCCTGTATAACTATCTGAACTCTCCATAATCTGCCCAGGCTATGTAGATTATTATGTCACCGTCTACTCTCCAGTGAATCTCATGGTGGGCAGAACCAATAAATTTTATAATATGAGAAGAATTCACTGTCATGAAAGTGTGTTGTCGTAATATTATTCTTTATTATTTCACCTTCACTCGTAATATTATTCTGCCTGGTTTAATTGATGTTTGGGTACTTGATTTCTATGTGCAAAATGCGGTTGCCTCCTTGTAATGTATACCATGATATGTCGGAAGGCTCGTTTCATCAATGTTGCCATTAATGAAAAGAGGGCTATTTATTTAGAACAGCTTTTTAATTGAGGAGAGTATTTAATAACGAACTCTAGGAAAGGCAGGGGAGGGGAAGGGAAGGAATTACCCTCGCACTGCTAATAAGTGAGTCTGTGGTGCTACTATCTGGGGTGATATGAACTAGTACTAGTGGAGAGAAAGACCCCATGGAGAGCACTCAAATAAACGTGGCAACAAAATACCATGGAAAAGGACAGTGTGGGGCAGGTGGTATATGGGCTTGGGTGATTAAAAACAACATTTATTAGAGTCCTTAACGTCAATTTAAAATAATCGGAAGAGAGACAGGTCATAAGACTTGGGAGGCGATAAGGACTCTAAGTACTCAGAGTGATTAGGACTCAAATAGTGGTGTTAATTACCAGATCATAGGGTCATACTAACACTTAGAAGCAACTAAAAACATCCGTCAAGGGGGCAGGGCTCCGCTCGTGATCGGGAGCGCGTCATGCACCCACCCAAACTCCCATACAGAAGAGTTTTTATGTGAGCATTTATCTTTCTACTAGTTCGTGAGGGCATAAACCGTGATGATATTTGATACACGCACGCATTAGCATCAGACGCGTGTATAGCTCCGCAGACTACCAGGTTCCTGTCTTTTTAAGGCTACCGTACCCGCGAAAGAAAAAAAAAGAAAATCATGTTGTTTTTAGGTGCCCCCTTTTCCCCCCCCTAGTGTGTAGTGACACTACTTGTGATCTACGATTTTTTCTACCCCCTGGAGTTCAGTCATCTGGTCTGTCTGCTTAGAATAGATACAACCCTCCGGAATATCTGCGCTAGGGTAGAATTTAATGAGTGTGTGAGTGATTTACCACTGATATTGTGCCTTGATATCCAGCAGCCCCACCACGGAATCATAGCAATGACCTGCCTATGTGGATTACCTCAATATTGGTGATTGATGATTTGTCCCTGTGAAGTTTACCATGGTGGTTACTTACCTGATTACTTACCTGTATATCCCCTATGATCTGGTATATATAGTACACCAACCCAGCGACTACCTATAAGCTAGACACGACCGTATAAGGTGGCTGTACCTGTGACCAACTACTATTAGAACAGATCCCATTGGGGTGGCTATTACAATCGGGCTTTACCCTGCCACATATCATCAATGGTATTAGCCCACCCTTCACACTTGAGATCGGGTATATTTACTTTTGCTGCGCTTTTTTTTGGCTCATTTGATTCCTAATCACCTGGTTTTGCGTCCGATTTATTTAAATTGAGTTTAAGACTCTAATAAATGGTTTTTTACTCACTCACCATAGTACCTGTAACGGGTTTCTGACACTGGCCTGACCCCCCCAATCTCATATTGGCCCCTGTGGTCTACCCAGTCCCCCCTTACGGTGGTAGTGTCTGGTGTGCCCTGTTGGCCTACAGGACTCCTGAGTCTCCCGCATGATGGTGTGTGGTGATTTGCCAACCCAGACAGGCGCCTGAGTTAAGTGGGGTGCTGGAGTCTACTATATCCAGTGCAGCGGCCTCCACCTCATTAGGATCCCGTCGTCCCAGCTTGGGGATGAGTCTGATTAGGAACTCCTCTGTGGTGCTCCTCTCTGTGCAATAACTCAACTCCACACTTGTCACAGACGAGAGGTGTTGTTAATCAGGCCATCTTTATTAAGTAACGGTGGCCAGCTGCCCTCCACAATGTATGTGATTAGCCCTCCATTGTTCACCGTACTTCCGCTTTGAAAGGTATGTCCTCCTAAATGTAAGGGGATTCCCTATCCCCCGCATGGCTACTTCACCTTTGCCAGGTCCCCTGGTCACAGTCTCATTAGTCTCTTTTAGTATACTAACTCTGAACTCTTAATCCTCAGAAGACCTAGACAACCTAACCTTTTTGATCGTGCTGTGCTTATGTATCCTCTGGGGGCTGACACAATTCTGACATCACCAACCATGGAGTCAGAGCCTGTGACCATTCCCATCCATACATAGTGGCACCTCACCAGGTGGATGTGCAACCTCCATGATTACTGCTGGCATGCCCATAACTTATCCACAGGCCTTACTGTCAGCACGGAGATATGGACTGCAGCCAGGTTACAGCATTTGGGGGTACATACCACTCCCACACTTCTTTTCCATTGTATGTTGTGCACTGTTTTGAGTGCTCTCCATTGGGGTCTTTCTCTCCACTAGTACTATAGAGATTTATAACCTGCACTTAATTAACCTGTAAGATCGTTCCCACTCTTGGAGGGTGTGGGGGGGCGGGAGCCAGGATTAGGGGCGTTTATAACTAATCAATGGATGTAAGGGATGAGCATCAGTTACACTCCTCTGCCTATTTCAACCTATGTATGTAGGTCTTCTTACACTTATTACTACTACGAGATACCTGTAGACCCATTACACCTGACTATATAATCAATGTTCTTTAGGAAAAATATATTACATAATCAACAATTACATTTAAACAACCCAGGTGTACTATGGTGGCTACCTGTGCCTTGCCAATGGTCAAAATTGCACTCTTAATTATTGCGGGCAATTTGTGACTTGAGAGGTCATAAATTTTCGGTAAGAAGTGATTGATTGCCGTCTAACCGATTTTCATGACACCCGGCCACTGGGTTCGAGTTTATATTTCATAATATGGGGTAATTTGTGCAATTGTCTGGTGTTCTGTCATTTGATTCAAATACCGGTGTTTATCATGCTCACAATGGAAAAAAACGTCTGCATTTGAATTTGGTTGGTTTACGGTGCACTTTTTTGTGTTTGTTTTCCATACCCCTCCGCAGAGATGCTTTTGCTTTTCTACCACCTATGGATGGGCTTCCGCAAGAGGTGGAATGTAATAAGGCCAAGGTGCTTCAGTACTTTTTAGCAGTTTTAACTGAAAAGGGTCAAGATGATCTCGGTGGTGTTTGGTTCTTCTGTGTGTTTTTCTGTTGAACACCGAAAACCAGAAACCCACTACTTTTGGCAAAGGCAGAGGATGGAGAGAATTGCAGTGACCGCCATCTGCTGCTGTCTGCAAGCCCTGGTCCCCTGGAACGCCTGATTGCCCTACGCCTTTTGGTCTACCCGTGACGACCTACGCGTCCCACTGGTCGAGAAAGCGCTTCTCTAGGGGCTTTAAATGACCTTACCATAGGGAGATGCAACTGGTGATGTTCAAGATTGTTTTTATCTTGTGTAACTCACAAGATTTGACCGGCTATACTTTTGTTCCCTTGGAGGGGCAGAGACATGGGTAAATAATTCTTGTAACTGTGGGTCCCCCGAGCTGAAAAGACGTGTTTCAGCTCTGGAGGTCTCCTTGCTCCAACCCACTGTTTACAAAAATACTGAGGCAATATGGTTTCCCCCCCCCCCCCATCTTTTCCTTTATTGGGGTCGTAGTGCAGAAAAATACAGATATAGTAGATTCATTGGCACATGACTACAATATACATTCAAACGATCCAATATAGCATTGCACTTTTTTGGGGGGTTGAGGGTTTGATCAGAAGGGTGGACGGAGGGGGAAGGTGTGGTAGACAAGAGGGGGGAGGGAAGCGTTGGGGAGGTGGGGGGCTGGAAGGCGGATGTGGCAAGACTAAAGGAGGTGAGACCGTCACCCCCCCCTCCATCTCTCCCATTCCGGCGGACCTCTAGTTTGGGTGTTGGACTATATGGAGTTGGTCTTTGGTAGTCCGAGCCAAACGTTCCCAGATTTATAGAGAACTCGGTTGTTTTCTGCCTTGATCATGGCAATTAGTTTTTCCATAGTCATAACTGGTATTCATTCTCTTAGTGACTGTACTTTTAGAGGGCGAGCAATATGTTTTTTAACTAAAGATTCAAGCTGGGGGTCGCTGGAGCTGAACCTCATTAATTTTAGCTCCAGGGACGCCTGCTCCTGGACATTTTGTCCATAGGGGGTTCGGTAGCCTGCTCCGGCTTGCTAGCAGGGATCACGCAAATGGACGCTTTTCAAAGCCTCCAGCGCCCTGCTGGGCCAATAGGAAGCCGTGATGTCATCTGGGTGCGGAATCCCTATTGGTGCCCGGACCCCCTTTGGGAGGTAAGTAAACCTCGGCAGCTGGGGGTACCCGAACTGAGATAATGGGGTTCAGCTCCGTAGATCCCTGCTTCAATCCATGTTAAAATAAAATCAGCTTGAATTGTCTCCTTACTATTAGATATTAAGTGTACCTTTTGTTAACAGCACCTATAAAAAGTAGCATTATAGTACTAGTCTTCGGCTGCGTCTAGAGGACCAGCCGTGCTTAGGCGTGCGACGCTCAGCGCTGAGCCCTGCATCCTCAATGGGATGCCTTGAGAGGGGCTCACCGAGCGTCCGCAGGCCGTGCTGAGGCTTTGGAGTTTTCAGCCGACGCCAAGGCGTTTTTATCGCGCGTCGGCTGAACATCCAATCAGCCTTCATCAGTTCAACGTCACGGCGCCCGGTGAGTCGGCGCCGTGACATTGACGTCAGTGCGTCCGCGGGCGATATGGCCCAGCGAACGTCACTGCCCCGCCTCCAACCACCTCCCCCCCCTGCTCCTTCGCGCACGCTGGCTCGCCTGCAAGTCCGTTCAATCGCGCTGACTGAAGCAGGAGAGCTCAGCGTTCGGCCCTCCGCTCTCCATCCCCACACCTCTATTGCCCGGTCCTTATTTGCTAATGTGCAGCGCACTAAATAAAATACAATGGTTGGCAACCTGTAACAAAAACCCAGTGTGTATAAAAAACCCTTTGTTACTTGCCGGAGTTTCATTTTACTGTATGTTTGCCTAGGTCTGTGCCCCCTAGTTTTTCAAAGTCAATTCCTCTCAGAATGACTTTGTAGTCCTTCCCCCAAGAATGCTTTGCTCTAAGTATAGACCGAGTGGCGGGATTCTTTTTGTGCCATTACTTCCTATTGCTGAGATTGTTCTTTTTTCTTGACTAGT